>CAHIKZ030005502.1:1242500-1285000 GCA_903632075.3 Acanthosepion pharaonis | reverse complement strand
AGATCTAGCAATTGATCCAATATAATCTTTCCACTTCATGTCAGCGAAAAACATTAGCCAGAGAAGGTGCAATGAGTCAATCTCCTGGACGTTCGCATCGGCCATGTTGAGGGAAGGCAAAAAAGAAAAAAATGATTCTCTAAAACGCTTCAAATTTAAAGCAAATATGAAGAAAGAAATATGTAACAAAATTATCGATGATAGAATGGGCGGGGGGATATTCAAGTTCCATATTTTCTCCAACTGCAACATCTATATATATAAAAAAAACAAAATTGCCAAAATACCCTAAGTGATTACTTTACAACGAAAAACAGTTTTACTTAGATTTTACGGAATATTTTAATACTCACCGTCTTTATTTATTTTCCTTTCCCCCAGCGTGTGAGTGATTTACTAAGCGTAGCTTAGACATGGCACAAGGCAGAATTTATGGAGCACCAATCGATGATCTGACTCGCTATTCAGTCGTAATTAACCCATCGAGACAAGCTTGCTAAGTTACACCCGTCGAAGTGCCCAACCAGTATGAGGGTGGCCGGTTCATTAATTAATTATCACTTATTGAATATTCCAGTCTATTAGAGTTTTCGTCTATCGTTATACAGTGTAACCCGGATATAAGAGAGTTGTCGGGACCGGAGAAGAAGTCTCTTATATCAGGGTTTCTCTTATATCCGGGTTTGGTCTATTTTATATACATTAACACAGGCTCTAATTTGGGACCAGAGAAAATCTCTCTTATATCCGAGTTTCTCTTATATCCGGGTCTCTTATATCCGGGTTACACTGTCATAATGGATGGATGGAGGACAACAGTGTTCTTTTGTAGGTGGATAAATTATGGGATAGAAAACTGGATAAGCGCGGAACAAAAAATCAATGGGTCTTATTCGGGGTACACCGTACATACACCGTTAAACAGACTTTTGTCAAATATGAAAATACACCAAGCAGTGATTCTAGAAGGACTCACCTGCTATGTGGTGCTAAATAAACCTTTCAAGCAGATGAAATGGTAAAAAGAACATTGTGTAATGGATTCGTGAAACAAAGTCCATACACTAAATGGAGTTTAAAGACATTTTAGATATCAAAACTTCATAAAAAATGTCTCTGCTTGCTGGAATTTACAAAGTGCGCCATTTGAACATAAGTTGTTGCTCAGTTGTCTAAGGTTTTGATTTTTACTCATTTCTCAGACATAAAATAACATGGGGCAGTTTATATTCAGATCTGCTTATACACGAGTCCTTCCTTCCTTCCTTAAGCGCCATGATGCACACTGGGTCGCTCGTGTCTCTTTTCGATTCATGATTGATTTGGCAGAGGAATCCCCGCATTAGGCTGCAGTTACTCTCTGCCGTTATTTACTGCTTGGCAACCAAAGCGATAGGACCCAGTCTCTCCTGCTATTTACCCCGTAGATGCAGTAAGAGAGGGGGTTCACATCAAGGGTATTTGCGCTTAACTGAATTTAACGAATGTGAGTGGAATTCGAACTCGGCTCATTCCAAACAGTTATAAATCACACCACCCGCACCTCCACATTTTCAGTACCTGATATTTCTAAGCGGTCATCCATCTAGATACCCGGTGACTCAGCGTTAACTTTAGTGATCAAACAAGGTCCGGTGTCTCAATCTGATATGGCCGTAACTTATGAACGAATATTAAAAATGTATGGCGACTAATTCTTTGATATTTTTCTTATGTTGATCGATAAAAGATGCCTCCTCGCTTCGTGATAAAAATTTTGCTTTCGTTGTATTTTAACGAGATTGTGGCCAATATTGTTTTATAATTCAGTTAAACTATCATGAAAATAACTATTAAAGGTTTCTTCGAAGGGTAGATTATTATATAATACTGATATCTATTATCGGCAAATAACAACGATGAATAATGACGAATATTTGACGTTTAAAACCATCGAATACTTATTTGATATTTGGAAATTTCTTCAAAGAAAGTAAGCCGCTTCCAAACGATGCTTTTCTTACTAACACTCCCCCATCGAATACTTATTTGATATTTGGAAATTTCTTCAAAGAAAGTAAGCCGCTTCCAAACGATGCTTTTCTTACTAACACTCCCCCATCGAATACTTATTTGATATTTGGAAATTTCTTCAAAGAAAGTAAGCCGCTTCCAAACGATGCTTTTCTTACTAAACGATCGAATACTTATTTGATATTTGGAAATTTCTTCAAAGAAAGTAAGCCTAAACGACTCCCCCATCGAATACTTATTTGATATTTGGAAATTTCTTCAAAGAAGAAAAGAAAACGAAAGAAAATACTATATTAATGTATCATTATTTTTTAATTAGAGTCGTGTCCTAGCCTTCCATAATACCTAAAAATGTCATATCTTTATATAATACCTAAAAATGGCATATCTTTTCTCGATATTGAAAAAATGACATATCTTTTCATAATCCCTAAAAATATCTTATCCTTTCATAATACATAAATATGCTATATCATTTCATAATCCCTAAAAATATCATATCCTTTTATACCTAAAAAAGCCATATCCTTTCTCGATATTGAAAAATGACATACCCTTTCATAATCCCTAAAAATGTCATATCTTTTCATAATACCTAAATATGTTATATCATTTCATAATACCTAGAAATATCATATCCTTTTATAATACCTAAAAATGCAATATTCTTTCTCGATATTAGAAAATGACATATCCTTTCATAATCCCTAAAATATATATCCTTTCATAATACCTACACATGCTATATCATTTCATAATGCCTATAAATGTCATATATTCTCATAACAGAAAATGCCATAGCCTTTGATTATGCCTAAAAATGCCATATCATTTTGTAATCTCTAAAATTGCGATATCCTTTCAATATATCTAAATAATGTCATAAGATCTACAAATATAACATCTTTTCATGAAATCTATAAATACCATATACCTTTATCATATCTAAAATACCAAACCTTTTCAAAATATCTAGAAATGTCACATCTCTTTATCCGGTCTGCAAATGTCGGACCCTTCCGTAAGATCTACAAATGTCACATTATTTCACAAATCCAACAAATGCCAGATCTTCTCGAAAGATCTAAAAATGTCAAATCCTTTATGATCTACAAATTTAAATTGTTTTAAAAAAATCTGCAGATTTCATATCTTTTTATAATAGCTAAAATGTCATATCCTTACCTAATATCTAAAAATATCCTATACTTTTACAAGATCTACAAATGTGAGAACTACAAATGTTACATTCTTTCATAAGATCTACAAATATATTGCTACGCAAAATCTATAAATGGTACATCCTTTTATAAAATCTACAAATGTCATATCCTTTCATAATATTGACAAGTGTCAGGTCCTTTCTTAAAATCTACTAATGTCACATCTTTCTTACGAGCCACAAATATTACATCTTTTCACAAAATTTACAAATGTCACATCGTTTCATAATATTGACAAGTGCTAGGTCCCTTCTTAAGATCTACTAATGTCACATCTTTCTTACGAGCCACAAATATTACATCTTTTCACAAAATTTACAAATGTTATATCCTTTCATAATATTGACAAGTGCCAGGTCACTTCTTAAGATCTACTAATGTCACATCTTTCTTACGAGCCACAAATATTACATCTTTTCACAAAATTTACAAATGTCATATCCTTTCATAATATCTACAAATGTCAGGTCCTTTCTTATGATCTACAAATGTCACGACTTTTCTCAAATTCTACAAATGTTGGATATTTTCTTATTATCAACTATGCCAGTTCCTTTCATAAGACCTCCGAATGTCGGAACCTTTTACAAGATCTACAAATGTCGAAAGCTTTTATATTATCTACAAATATTAAATCCTTCCAAATGGTTTGCAGATTTTTACGCCACACATTTTTATCATACCGTTTATATGTTTAGATATGAATTATTCACTTAATCGACAACTCTCACTGGGAATTTAGCGATGGTGTAAACATTCTATTCAAATCTGCCAAGAGTCTCTTATCTCGTCCCGCCAACGCACACACACACACACACACACACACACACACACACACACACACACAGAATACTAAATGACTTTCGCCAAACGTTTCCCCAGGCCCCACCCATGCTTAGGTTCCTAACTTGCAAATCTATTCCACCAACTTTCCTCTAGCCACCCACTTATCATCTCCCATGTTTCTTGGGTTGTAAGCCGCTTCCAAACGATGCTTTTCTTACTAACACTCCCCCACGAAGCCTCTTCGGGGACTGTAACAGTCGCTTCCTTACTCCAATGTAAGTAACCATCCACACACCACCCATCACCTGTCGCTTACCCACATCGCAAACCAGAACACTTGAAATTCACCAACTGTAAGGACTTGCGCCATATTTCGCACGTAAGGCCAGGTGTGGCGTCTTCTCTTCCAGTTCACAAAATATCAAGAAGTTGCGTTGCTTGGAGTAAAATTTCGTCGTTTTAGGGCAAACTGAGTTGAATGAAGACAGGTACTTCGGACGCTTTCCCAAACACGGCAAACAAAATTACTAATTGCTGATAGCCCTCATTAAAAGAAATCTACATTGAAGGATACACATAAACGACATGCATGAACTGCACATTACTGACGTCCTGGGTTCTGTCGATAAACTACATCCGCGTCCTGGGTAAGACGATAAACTACATCCGACAGCAGTCACTAATGAGAAGGTTTTGAGAAGAGTAGAACCACTTCTTAGTTGCTGGTGTACCCAGGTCCACCCTGACCCGGGTGGTAGCACCTGTTAGGATCCCAGCTATGGGTAAATAGTTAACACCCAAACTTGTGTAAAAATAGGTTTTAATACCATCAATAAAGAAAAGTTATTATCAGCAATACTTAAAAAATATCAGCAATACAAACAGCTATAAATTCTTTGAAAAAAATATGACCAGCTATAGATTTCTTCAAGGAAAAATATCCCCAGAAATATATTTTTGAAGAAAAATATTACCAGCAATAAAAATTTTGCCGGCATTAAATAACCCATTGAGGTTGATATACCGTAAAACAAACCAAACCAAACCAAACTTACAGAAAAATAATTTTATTTTTAACGCCTGCAAAAAGAAACTTCTTTATTCGTCTTAGAAA
This sequence comes from Acanthosepion pharaonis, assembly GCA_903632075.3. Taxonomy (NCBI): domain Eukaryota; kingdom Metazoa; phylum Mollusca; class Cephalopoda; order Sepiida; family Sepiidae; genus Acanthosepion; species Acanthosepion pharaonis. The sequence goes on along the minus strand of CAHIKZ030005502.1, from coordinate 1,279,864 downwards.
ACCATTTCGCCTTCCAACAGCATGGCTGATGCTAACCGTCAGTAGATCAACTGATGGTGCCTTCTCGGGCTAAGGTTCTCTGCTGACATGAAGTAGAAAGATTATATGGAATCAATTACTAGGTCTGCTGCTAGAAATTGCTAGGTCTTCTGCTGGTTCAACGTTTCGTTCTAGTCATTTTTTCTCGACAGAATCTCTCTCACACATTTATAAGTCTACCATTCGTCCATGCACTGTATATTGCGGTCACATTTAGTCTGGTGCTTCTACTATATATTTAGATAATCTTGATACCAGGCCAAAGCAAAATCTGCAATGTTATCGATCCTGACCTGGCATCGCGGCTTCAATCAATTTTACACCGTCGTGATGCAGCTTTTCTATAAATACTTTCATGGTAATTGTTCTGATGAGCTTTCTTCTTTGGTATCTTGCCTTTACGAACTTAGGTCAGTACTTGATCAGTTAGGTCTCATCCTTTTACATTTGAAATTGCTAGATGTAACTGTAAGTAGTTTCTTCTCTCGCACTTATCGCTTGTGGAACTATCTTCCGCTTTCTTGCTTTGCAGTTCCCTTTGATTTTCAAATATTTAAATGCAATGCCAATCGTTATCATTTATCTTAATTTCTGTATTTTTTAAATTTTCTCCTTCCTTAATGTTTTTTTTTTTTTCATATCCTTTCACACTCAGTAACCCCTTGCGTCTTTATACCTTTATTGCCTTTCTTGGGGTGAAATTTCTGCATTATTGCCAAGAAAATGCTATCGTTGTCATTTTCATGATTGAAACATTGTTGCCTTTTCTACTTACCATCAATCCCACGACCGGGTGTGGACATCGAGTCTAATTCAGTTCCCTACGCATACCTGAATTGAAAGCCAAAGAAGTATTCATTCATGCGTATCCTATATCGGGCAAGTAGATCTGACGGAGCCCATCGCTCTCCAGATAAAACCACAGGAGATGTCCTCTAGATTGAAGCTTCATCTTGGTCACGTATATGTGGCCGTCTATTCCATCGGAAACTCATCGTTTTGACCGGGGCTTCTGTTTAAGAATCTCTCCGCCCAGCGATACAGTATCATCACCATGTTGACTGCAGAGGTCGATATGGAGTCAAGTCTGTTCCATTGTGCAACACAGCCCGTTATCCCCTCTTCTTTTTAATCCTGTTGGGTGTTTGGCCACTTGGTTCTAGGACAGTGGCATTGTGGACATTTGCGTCTCGAACAATTGCGCCCTGGACATTCGCGTCCCTAGACAAATGCGTCTCTGGATAAATGCAGCCCTCTGATAATTATTTGAAGCTTTTAAAGGCAGTTAACATAAATTTTGAAAAAATCAAAATCAGAAATAGTAAGATTATGCAGCTCCAAATCTTATATATATATAATTTTTTTTTTCAGACAAATGGAAAAAAGGAAGTGACATTTCACGTGCGGCTTGCTTACAAACAGAATAGTTTATAAGCATTTGGGTTCTCACCAGTCGAAGTGCAATTAAATGCACTGAAACGATATGCCTTCCAAAAGCTAAGCAAAGTATTAAGAAACAGGCAAATTTTGTTAGAAAGAAATAAAAGAGTACTGAATTGTTAAGTAATATCATTCCTCCTGTATGACAGTCAATTCTGGACAATCTCTTCAGAGATGAAAAAAAACCTTGATGCAACAGAAATTGTGGTCCTTCTTTTTTTCCAATTTTGAAATAAATTGTTACACGCTAAATAAAAATTGTGGATAAACTCCGCCAAAATCAAATTTTTGTTTTCTTGCTTTTTGTTTTCTTGTTTTTTGTTTTCTTGTTTTTTGTTTTCTTGTTTTTTGTTTTCTTGCTTTTTACTTATCTTGTTTTTTGTTTACTTCTTTTTTGTTTTCTTCTTTTTTGTTTTCTTGCTTTTTGTTTTCTTCTTTTTTGTTGATTTTTGTACAAGTATTTTCATCATTATCAAGACCAGCGAAAGCGTTTTATCAATGTAATAGTATTAGTTATGAATATTAACTACATGCGGCAACAGAATTGTGGTTCTACAGAAGGATGCTGAGAATACCATAGACTGAACATATCAGCAAATTTTACGGAAAATGGAAAAGAAAAGGTCACTGATACTTAGAACCAGAAAAAGTTGAAATTTAGGGAAAGAAGACTTAGAAAATTTAACCCTCACAGGACATACTGAAGACAAGCAGGGTAGAGAAAATCGGCACACAACCGACTGTCAGAAGAAGGGTTAGGAGAGATAAAAGACAAAAAGTGCTACAAAGGAGAGGAAGTTGTGCGAAGTTATGATCGCCAGCCTGCTGTGGTACAGAGAAGGGGAAGAACAAATTAAACATTATACAATGAAAATTTCAGATCAAAATCCAGGTGATAACTGCATCTCAAGCGGCAGAAAATTATCCATCTTCATATGTCACAAGATGTATTCAGCTGCTTGTCGGAAGAGAATTGTAGCATATATATTTTTCCATATATATATATATCGGAAGAGAATTGTTCTCACCAATCGAAGTGCAATTAAATGCACTGAAACGAAGTTGCATCTTTGTAGTGAATAAATTGTTTTTGTCTATATGAAAAAAATATAATATAATATAATGTATATATATATATATATATATATATATATATATATATCATCTTTTGCACCAATAGGAGTGAAAGAGAACGAGAAGACTTCATTGAGGAAAAAAGAACAATAAAATAACTTTTGTAAGAGAATGCGAAGGTTAGGACCAGAATGGTCAGCGATTGGCTGCAGTGCTTCGTGGACGTCATATTCGGACAGTGATGGACTTCCTTTGTCTGAGTTTTGGATGTAAACCTTCCACATCCAGGTTAGCGACTGGCTACCCCCCCCCTCGGAGAGACGCTGAGCCAACGTGCGACATGCGTTCCTGTGATATCATTCCTCCTACTGCTTCTTAGAAGCCAAGATGCCACCACTCTATGCTAATAAAACGAATGAGAAAAAATAGTCCTTTTTGTTTTTACGATTTTATATGCTAGCGTACACAACACTTTATACGGGAAGCTAGAAGATGGCGATTGACGTTGTATTTAAATTTTTGAAGATTGTAATAAGTTTGCAGCAAGAAACAGGAATAGAGTTCCAGTGGTGAGAAGTGCGAGAAAAGAAACTATTAGAATAGAACTTAGGGTTACATTTAGCTATTTCAACAGTAAAATAATGAGACCTAACTGCCAATCTAGTAGTATGCTTAAATCTAGGCGGTCGAGGTATCAAGCTCATTAGAGCAACTGCTATGAAAATATTTATAGAAAAAATATAGGGAGACTATATAACAGCTATGTGAAAGCGACTGAGGTCGAGATGCCAGGTCAGGAGCAATAATATTACAGAGCCTTCTTTAGATTTTTTTTCCAGAATCTTGACATAGATAGCAATAGCACCAGATTAAATTTGGCAGTAATATTCAATACACGTATGAATAATAGATTTATACATATGTCAGATGGATTCTGACAAAGAAAATGGCCCCGCACGACATACTGACCTAGCCTTCTTAGTACCAGACATATCAATTGATTCAATATAATTAATCTTATTCATGTTGTTGGAAAACGTGAGACGAAGGATCCGCAATGAGTTGATCTCTTAGAAATTAGAGTTAGCCATGCTGATGGATATCAAAAATCGTTCTTTATGTTGATTAAAACTGAGCAGTTTCACTTTGAAGGCGTTAAAATTTATGAGTCATTCCTTGCCCCAATTAACAACTGCTGGTCATTTCTTTTTTGAGTTTAATATTACGATGAGAATTGTGAAAATCAGAATTAAATTAAATGATCTATAGATGCAGATGCGCATGTCTTTTAACCAAGATAAAAATCGGTGGTCAAGAACTGAAATTAAGGAGTCAATTCAAATAAATTCGCTCGATTATCCGGTGCTCCAGCTATGTAACTTGAGCCCCTTGATCAAAATCGAAAGAAGAATAAGCAATATTATTGGTCCTGATCTAGCAGATCAGCTTCAGTCACTTTCAATCGCCTTAAGGTTGCCTCTCTGTATCATTTCTATAAATATTTTCATGGTAATTGTTCGGATGTGCTTTTTGCTATAGTAACTTAGCTAGGGGATGTATGCTCATTGGTACTTTTATTTCTGTCCCTATTTTTCTTTAGTTTAATTCCCCATCCCCTCCCTCGTTAGACGGTCAGTGATGTCAGTTCTCTGGTGGATGCGGGGCGCTTTCCGTTTCTTGTGTGTGTTTTCGTATTTGTTGTGTCTGAATGAGTGTGTATTTGTATGAGTACTTAGGATGAATGAATGTTTCATATCATTTTAGTCCCGCATTGATTTCGTCCAGTTAACTGATGCTTCTACCAGATTTAGTGGTTGTGGGGTTTTTATTACTAACATTATTTTCTCTAGTTTCTTGTAAATAGTTTTTTTTTTTCATACTGGGACTATTTTTTTTCGAATTGTTGTTTTATTCCCCTCCACACACAGACAATGAATTGTAAATATGGGTACTAGTTAGTATTTTCATAGAGTCAAAGAGGTATTACGGTGGTTGTAGTAAGAAAGGTACGTAAAAATGTGTTGTTTTGGTGTAAGGAATATTGTTTGTATGATTGGGTCAATGTTTGTGGCTAGCTAAGTTATTGTTAAGACAGAACAAGACCGTCCTTTTCCCAATCCCCCATTTTGGCCTTATGCCACAGTTCTGTGTATATATCAGAATAAATATCGCTCTTTCCTATGGTAACTTAGCTAGGGGATGTATGCTCATTGGTACTTTTATTTCTGTCCCTATTTTTCTTTAGTTTAATTCCCCATCCCCTCCCTTGTTAGGTGATCAGTGATGTCAGTTCTCGGGTGTATGCGGGGCGCCTTTCGTTTTGCGTGTGTGTTTTCATATTAGTTATTGTGTCTGAATGAGTGTGTATTTGTGTGAGTGCTTGGGATGAATGAATGTTTCATATCATTTTAGTCCCGCGTCGATTTCGTCCAGCTAACTGGGCTAGTTTGTAAATTATTGTTTTATCCCCCACCCTAGACAATGAATTGTACATATGGGAACTAGTTTAAATAAAAATATTCATTGGGGTTTAGATTTTTAAATTGTTATTTTCTTCCCCTCCCACGACATGCATAGATTGTACATGTGGGGATTAGTTAGAACCTTCATAGAGACAATGAGGTATTATGGTGAATGTCGTAAGAAAGGTAAGTAAGAATGTGTTGTTTTGGTGTTAGGAATATTGTGGCATGTTTGGATCAGTCTTTGTGGATAGCTAAGTTTAATATTAAGACAGAAGAAGATCACCCTTTTCCCCATTTACCATTTTTGGCATTATGTCACATTCTATGTATTTGAAGCGGAAATAAATATGGCTCTTTGCTATGGTACCTAGAGTTTTTGAATTTAAGCGCAGTACTAAATTGGGATCGAGATCTCATCAATTTACAATTGAGCTGACTTCATGTAGCCGTAAGTTCTATGCTAACAGTTCTTTTTCTCACACTTCTCGCTTGTAGAACTCCCTTCCGACTCCATGCTTGTCAGTCAACTTTAACCTGTAAAAATCTAAATGCAGTGTCAATCGCTATCTATTGTCCTCCTGGTTACTCTTTTCTCTTCCCGCTCATTGGTAATGTTTCTGTTTCTAATTCTTCCACACGCTGCAATCCCTTGTGTCTTAGTGGCTTTACTGCCGTGAATGGGGTGAAATTAATTTAAAAAAATAATTTCATGAGCAGCGCAAACAAAGGCATCTATCGCAAAGTTAAGAATTATCTGGAATGGTATCTGACTGAAACCGAAAAACAGAAGATTACTTCCATTTGCTTTCTCAATATTTCTCTACGCCTGAAAATCTTGGACATTAACAGTAGAACTATATCGAAGAATTCAAGAATTACAAATCCGATGTTAAAGATCTACCCTGGGTATCTTCATCCCAAATGACACAGTGCGAGACACCGTCAGATAAGAAACAGACCCGTTGGAAGCCCTCTTATCCACCGTCAACAAGAGGATGTTCAAATGCTAGAGCTATGTATTCTTCTTCTATGCGCAGTGTCCCTTCAGGTCATAGGCGATTATGGCTCTCCACAACATTCTATCTCGTTTGGTCATTATCAGTTTTTTCTCTTTGCTAATGCCTACGCCTCTCGTTCTGACATACTCGACACAAGCTTTGGGCACCTCGAAACTGTGTAATGGTTAGCAAGCTTGTCTCGCTAGAGCAATTACCACTATGTAGTGAGTTCGATCCTCACTGGGTGCCCCCTACTTTCGCGCTTGTGCCACATCTAAGCTACGCTTGGAACAAGCTTGTCAGATAAGTGACTCGTTACCTTTTACTATCTCTCTTACTCTCAGTATGCCCCACGAGTGTTAAGTTTTCCAAACCTTCCATCCTCATTATGTATCAATGGAATTTCAGCTGTCTTTTCGCGAATTTGAATTGATTTGTTCTTACTGTTACCATTTTTAAAAACGTCTTCGTTCCTTCCTCTCCCCCCACTCCCCGTCTATGAAATTTTCAGTATGCATTCTACTGCCTCTAGGTTCCTCCTCATCTGCTTGGGGGGGGGGAGGCGTATTGTCCAGCATTCACTGCCATATAAGGAGATGAAGTAAAACAAATACAGAATTAAATTCAAAGAGATACGTAGAAGGACGATATTCTTTCTCGCGTGTCTACTTAGACCAGCCATTCTCAACCTTTCCTCCATCATTGACCCCCCACCCTCGGCTTTATGTATTTCTCCATTTACCCCCCCTACTCCCATACAAAAAATGCATAGCCATCATAAAGCATTGATGTACAATTTCCTGACAAAATGAATGAATGATTTTTTCATTGAAAATACTAAGGGTTTTTTTAGTCAAAATACTGTGCCTAAAAAAAAAAATACTAAGCGACATTTAAAATATTGATTTCTTATTTAGTACTAATCTACTAATTTTTTAGTATAAGTTACTACTCTATAAAATTCAGTATTTTAATTAACGTTTGTAGTCATTAATAAAAAATTATTCATTTTATCCGCTGTATTAGTGGATCTACAAATTAATACTAATCATAATCATTCATCCAAAAAAAAAAAAATGTTTTTTAGTATTTTTGTTTTTGGCAATTTAAAAAATTTTTGGAAAATACTAAAAAAAATTTTTTTTTGACTGAATGATTATGATTAGGACTGACTAATTTGTGACTAAAAATTGTGCAAATTAGTCATTAGTAAAAATACCAAAACAGAAATAAAAAATACTGACAAATACAGTGTAACCCGGATATAAGAGACCCGGATATAAGAGAAACCCGGATATAAGAGAGATTTTCTTTGGTCTCAAATTAGAGCCTGTGTTAAACAAAATAGATCAAACCCGGATATAAGAGAAACCCGGATATAAGAGAAACCCGGATATAAGAGACTTCTTCTCCGGTCCCGACAACTCTCTTATATCCGGGTTACATTGTAGTAAAAATTAGTAAAAATTCAGTATTCTGATCAAAAAATTAGTAATCCATCATCCATTTGTACATCAATGTCATAAAGTGAGAGAAAAACAAGGTCAGAAAGAACCTTTTTATTGTTTAGGACTTTAGGTTTTGTATAAAAATAGTATTATACATTGGTATCAAAAATAGTATTATACATTGGTATCAAAAAAAAAGAAGAAGAAAATCAAACGTTTTCTAAATAGAAAATTATGAAGTTAATTTGTATTACAAAAGATAATGAACAGAAACACCAGAAGCATTATCAGTGGGAACACGGCTGATTCAATGAGTCAATCAGTTTGTTAATGCGAGGAGCAGTTTCCGATAATGCTACTATCATATCATCATCGGCTTTCAGGGTTTTTTTTTTAAATTATCAGGTACTTCAATTATTTACCCCCGACTATATAATTTTTTATCCCCTAGGGGTAAATTTACCCCTGGTTGAGAACATCTGACTTAGACGAAAGTTTAGATCAGGAGTGACAATGCAACTTTCCCTAAGACCGAACAAGGTACAGAGAGGGATTACTACTAAAAAGACCTTGTGTCAACATTCACTTCTTGTAGAAGAGTTAAAAGCCAACGGTCTGTGAGGTAGGATTAAAAAATAACGTCCAGTGTTGTATGAACTCGAAAATCGCCAAAGACAAAGACGTTAGTAACGAAGAAAAGAGAGAAGGACAGAGAGAAAGTAAAATAAATACAGAATTAAATTCAAAGAGATACATACAAAGATGACGGGCGACGGCATTCTTTCTTGCGTAGCTACTTAGACGAAAGTTTAGGCCAGGAGTGACAATGTAACTTTCCCTACGTCTAAACAAGATGGAGAAAGGGATACTACTAAAATAGCCTTGTGCCAACATTCACTTCTTGTAGAAGACAACACTTTAAAGGTTTGTGAGCCACGATTAAAAAAATAAATAAATAAATAACGCCAAAGACATAATATTCAAACTTTTCAAAGAGGGAAAACTAAAGGTAAAATAAATTCAATTCAATCAAAAATTAAAAAAAAAACAAAAAGGAAGGAAACGTTAGTTACGAAGAACAGAGCGAAGAAAAAGTGAGGGGTCACGACTCCAGTCACTTTCTAATCGACATAATGTGGCCTCCCTCTGTCTTTTCTATAAATATTTTCATGGCATCTGCTCTGACGTGGTATTTTCACTGATGCCCCAACTGCATGAATTTAAGCGTGCTACTAGGTTGGCATTTGGGTCCCACCCTATTAGTGCCGAAACAGTTAAATGCAACCGCCTATTCTATTCCAACAGCTTCTTCTCTCGCACTTCCCAACAGTGGAACTACCTTCCTCTTACTTGCCTCCCTGATAACTATAATCTTTAAAAAATTAAATGTAATGTTAATCGACATCTTCTTATTTTTATCCTTTCCTCACCCCCCGCCATCCAATCTTTTCCTTTACTTACACGTTCTCTAGTCCCTTGCCTACTAGTGGCACTTCCGTCTTGCTTGGGGTGAATTGCTTAAAAAAGAAAACGTAGCAATCCATCACTCTTTTCTTTGTTTCAAACGAATTTTTTTTCCCGTTTCTCAGCACTTTGCTTCCCTTTTAGAATGCCTCTTTCGTTAGTCGAATACGTGTTCGGATCACGTTGTCGCATTTTCTAACCTCTGTTAAAATGCTTCTCAGATATTTGAACTTCCACACCTGCTTGATGTTTAGATCTCCAATTCGTAACTCGTATTTTGTGCTTTTATTTTCTCTTTCTGATGAAGATACTTCCTGTCTTCTTTGCAGTTGATAGGTAGTACCTTTTTTTCTTCTTCTTTCCGCTGCCATTGTGCAAGGTACCACCATATTAGTCAATAAGAAGTAGGCAGACGAAAAGTAGGCTGACAACATCGCTAAGTGGCATGGAAGATCTTTCAATGATTACGACATTGCCACGTAACCGATAAATATGGCGGAAGCTGTTCAGATGCTCATCTATAAAAAGAACGTATGACCGGCTATGGAACTGATTATTTTGATGGTGATCAGAAGATATTGGCAGGTGAGTAAGATTTTTGAGATTTAATTAAATTTTCCTCAAAACAATAATTGGAGAATATTCTTTAGGGATCGACATCTGTGTCATTAATTTGCAAGATATTTCTCTAGGCTTGGCGCATATTGCCGAGTTGTTTGTGCTTGTTGCTAAAAATTAAAAAAAAATGTGTGGGTGGGGAGAAAATGAAGAAGAGCAGGGAAGAATATCCTGTTATAATCGACCAACTGAATGCACACAAAAATGGTTGAATCCCACAGAATATAATCATCAAGAATATAAAGTCTAGTTATTCATGTTGATTTTGTACCGTATTCTGCGGAGAAAGAATTGAAAAAAAAAAAAACAACAAAAAAAGAAAAAAAAAAAAAAAACGCGCCTTATCTTCCTAGGCGGGCCAAATGTGTATTTACTGTCTACCAACGCAGATGGTCTCAAGCTGAAATCCCAGAGAACGAAATCCTAGCTTTCTCACATTGGCTTTCATGTGATCGGCAAGCAATTAGATCAAATTAGAAAATGATGTTGCCTGTCAGAATTATATTTGCCTACGTTTTCTATTGCTCCATTAAACCTAGTTATGACATGTTTAGGGCTGTTATCATAATTCGTATTGCGAAGGGAATGTCCCGCGTCCAGCCCAACTGAGACGTTTCAGGCTTCGGGTGGAATAATATGGGCAACAAAAATCTGCAATAAACATTAAAAGAATATAACTCGCACGAATTCCTGACTTCACCCATTGCATTTCGTCTTCGTTCCCTCTTTCCTACCATTTTTATTTCCCAGAAAATTCTGTCTTGTCTTGTACCATTTTATTGTTTGTTTTCTTTAAAAGAAGCGGAGAACTTGTAGAATTAACTTTTCAAAATAGATACCTGCTTCTTGTCATGAATGCGCTTCTTTGCATACAGATATAATACCAGGTTAGTTGAGTATAAAACACTCATACATACAGGCATATATATATATATATATATATATATATATATATATATATATATATATATATATATATATATATTTATATTTATATATATATATAGGAAGAAAGAACAGTAAGATATATAATCCGGTGTTCTTATAGATATTTTTATTTTTACAAAATAGTGCTCAATGTAAATTTACAGAGCATTAATTTGCTTGAAGATGGAATGTAACTAATGTCTTTAATTTAATTACAAAATTAAATTCAAAGCTTTTAGCTTCCATTTTTGAAACATGGTTAGAATTGTGTAGCGAAAAAAAACATATTTTAAATCAATTAATTTGTAATTATATATATATATATATATATATATATATATGTAGGAAGAAATATAGTTTTAAGGTGTGCTATATTTATGGGATAAAGTGCTCAATATCAGAGGTAGAGCGTATGTAAATATAAAAGTGAACATTGAAGTCAACACTCAGAGGCACGACGATTACGTCTGGCATGAATCAGTCTGTCGCCTCTGAGTGTTGACTTCAATGTTCACTTTGTTGAAACAAAATGGCTATATTTGTAGTGATTTTATAACATATTTATGTTATAATTTTCGAATAAATAATTATATATATATATATATATATATATATATATATATTGATCAAAAAATAATGTTTTTTTTTGACGTTCAACTTAACGTCAAAAACGACATTATTTTTGCACCAACCTAATATATATATATATATATATATATTTCATTGACTTTATCAGGGCAATGTAGGATAATTTTCTGCTGCATATATGTATTTACAAACGCGAGGATGGTAATTGGTTGGTCAAGGCTTTTCTGTGCAATCAGCAAGATAAATCCTCCATTTTCCTGAAAACGTCCCTCATCAGACGAAACGCGTCGGCTAAGAATAGTTTTTCCTCTTGTCTCTTTTTATTCACTTTGACTCCTCTACAGATAAACTCTGAGAATATTTACACACTGACGATATGGAAATCAAAGAAACAAACACACACACACGCACACACACTTAGTAAATACAGTTTGAGTCCATATGAATCGGGATAAACAAGATATTTCATCCAACCCCGCCACCGATATATTTCCAATACCCTTAATTTTTTCCTCCCCCTCCTCTTCTATCGAATCTCAAGTCGTCTGCTTATTTAGTTAGTTTAAAATAATAAAGCGTTCATTAAATTTTAAAAAATAATAAAGCGTTAGGAAATCAATTTACCGAAATTGCCCGAAGACACCGAAAATTTGAAACCAAATTAATGGAATCGGCTGATTTCCTCATTTTTTAAAAGCTCAACAAGTTTTTATTTTTTATACGTGCCTTAAGCACTTTTTATTACTACTGTTTCCAGGACTAATTCAATTCTGACTAGTAACTTTTTTATTATTTATATATATATATATATATATATATATATATATGTATGTGTGTGTGTGTAAAGAGGACAAAATTATATATATATATGTACATATTCCATCTTATATATGTATATTCCATCTTTTATATATATATATATATATATATATATATATATATATATATATATATTCCATATATATGTGCGTATATGTACTGATGTGTGTGTGTAAAATTTAAGATACAATTAAGAATATATCTATAAATGGACAATATGACTATGTGTGTGTGTGTGTGTGTGTGTGTGTGTGTTAAAGTTCTCAGACTAAATCTGTAGAGAAGAGAAATTGAATAGAATAGATAATCGGAAAATAAGATTTAGTCCTTGTCGACGCGTTTCGTCATTTGACTTTATTATGACAAGTGATGAGAAACAAAAGCAAATGTTGTGAGTTACATGAAATTCAAAAGTTTTAAGAAACGCTTTTGTGTAAGCCTCTTTTTGTATATTAGTAAGTTTTCTTCTTCTTTTTTTTTTTTTTTTTACTTAATCTGCGTTTTTGTTTTCCATGTCCTCAATTGCTTTCTCTACAGATATATTCTGTGAACTTTAACCCATTGCTGAGATCGAAAACAAATCGTGATTTACACAGGAGCGTTTTAAAATTTTTGAATTTCATGTAACTACCCAACATTTTGCTTTTGTTTATCATCACTTGCCTTGATAAAGCCAAATGAGGAAACGCGTCAACAAGGACTATGTACTAGTTTCCGACTGTCTATATATATATATATATATATATATATATATATATATATATATATATATATATATATATATATAATTTTATATATGTATATTCCATCTTACATATATCATTATATATATAATGTGTGTTTGTGGGTGTGCGTACGTGTAAAATTTAAGACATAACAAAAATAAATCTGTAAAAGGACAATATGATCATATATATATATATATATATATATATATATAAACTAAGTCTATACTCAGTAGCTGAAGATTGCTTTGTGCCTGAAACTCCAAGTTGTGCTTTGGATAATATGCATTTTTATTAATATATATATATATATATATATATATATATATATATATATATATATATATATATATATATATATATATATATAAATATTGGCTTAATATGCCTATAATTTTATCTTTAAATTTTAATATATATATATATATATATATATATATATATATATATATATATATATATATATATATATATATATATTTTTATTTTTTAAGTAATGCAGGGTAGTATTGATTAAAACCAGTTAGATGCTTACACTTTTTAAAACCATTTTCAAAAGAAGAGAAAAAAAATCTAATGAAAAAATCGTTAAAATGCCAACTGCTGCTTTAGCAGTTAAATAAAACTTAAATGAAATATGCGTAACCATATCATTTAGATTTGTAGATACATGAGAAATATGTGAAAATAAACGGTATGTTGCTTTGATATAACAAAATAAAATGACAGACATTTAGGTTGAGAAATACAAATGGCGTATATTCAGGAGTAAATATTTTCAAATTTACTGTTAAAGTTTTTCACATAAGCCACACCGTTTTTCTTGAAGTTCCAGGTTTACCATTTTTGCGCATTTTTTAAAGGTGCTTTAAAAATATACGCACCGACTGAAACAACAACAAAAAGGAAAAAAAAAGAAAGATTTAAATATCCAACTAGCTGACATAATTTGTTTGTATATTTCATATCAATCCTTTTATCGTATATATATATATATATATATATATATATATATATATATATATATATATATATATAAAAATTTCGCTTGAGGATGGAACAGAGCTTATTTTAACTCAATTTAATTTAAATAATTATATTGAAGTCTTCGGCTCTTGTTTTGAAACATGAGATTTCTTATGTCGCGTTTTGGAATCATATTTTTAAATAAATAATTATATATATATATATATATATATATATATATATATACACGAGTGTGTGGAGTTATTGATAGCAGCTCGAATTGAGGTATCGGAGAGCCGAATTCGAATTCCAATCGAATCCATTACATACACTTACGTGCTAATACCCTTGTGAAAATTTATGGATCCTCTTATTCTCCCTCCAGCTATGGGTAAATATCAGGACAAACTGGGTTCTATAGCCTTGGCTGGCAGCTGGTCTAGGAGAAAGACAACTCTGAATTCAAAACCTGCGGAGGGTCGTTTGGGACCTTGTAGCACGTAGTGCACCAGGTCTCTGTATTCGGCCCCTCAAAAAATGTGGATGGTCCTGCACAAAACCTTCACCACTATAATCAAATCTCATGTTCTGATATAGGGCTGTCGGTTTCCTAGGAACTGATCCTTATCCATCGAATTCGACGGGAGAGTCGAGTATATATATATATATATATATATATATATATATATATATATATATATTGTGTGTATTTAGGCAGCATATTTTCATTTATACACGTTTTATTAAATAATATAGACAAGTGTTGTCTATTTATGTAAATTTTTTTCGTAACATCTGATAAGTTTAATAACATTATCGTTGAACGAAGAAAGAAATTTACAATATTGATCCATATTTTTAATAAGGTTGTTCAATTTTTCTTTTGCTACTTCAATTTGCCTTTTCACAAGGCTACATTTGTAATTTGTAAATAAATAGACAACACTTGTCTATATTATTTAATATATATATATATATATATATATATATATATATATATATATATATATATATGTATATATAAATCAGTTTGTCACTTAGCTGATTGATGTTATCTTAAGCAATCCGACTCCAGAGTCTCGTAGACGGACCCGTTCGTTCACTCTTCAATAGCTATCTTATATTTTTCAATCCTTCTTTTTTTATGCACTTATCATTATTGCACTTTTATTTCTGTATTGTTTGTGTGCGTTTGCGCGCGTACAGCCGTGAGCCCATCTGTGCGGATGTGCGTTCGCCCGTCTGCGCGGATGTGTGTACGTGGAAGGTTCGTGATTATTTGTCCTTTTCTTCGTTTCTTTTTCTCCACTTTACACTCACTCCTTAACTTTTCTCTCTTTTTTCCCCTTTTTCTCTTTTCTTTCAGTTGTAGCTATGTACTGCTATATAAATGTAAAGAATGGGGAGGGATTTTTATTTATTGATCCAACAGATTTTTATTACTTATACATCATAATTATTGGATACTAGTTTTTGAGTAGGCACTCCGTTTCTTTATTAAACAGTATATTTATTTATTTTCATCTACCGGCCGGAATATTCAAGATATCTTAGAAGTATGCGCTCTCTGACAGGATTCAAACTTGCGTTCCCCGACGGGAAGACGTCATTAGATCTGACGTGCTTTGACCTCTCGGCTACAGAGTGTATCGAGGACAAAACAAAGCTGGATAGTGCCTTTAAACACAGATTTTTCTCTGATTCTGGAAATTGACATATCTGCTTGTTTTCGCATCCTAACTTAAACAAAGCAATTTGTAAAGAAAAGGGGCGGATTTTTTATTTATTAATTCGAAGGTTTTTCATTACTTAGACGTTATTTTTAGTGGATACACGTATTTGAGTAGACGTTCCGTTTATTTATTAAACAGTACATTTATTGATTTTCGTCTACCGGCCTTAATATTTGAGAAATCTAATTAGAGAAAAATCTTTCCTCTCCTTGTAGCTCTTAATGAAATTTTTCCAAGATATCTTTCCTCATTATGTGCCTTATAAATGTCGACTGTCTCTTGCCAATTCTATGTATAAGTGTTCTTCTTGTTTCCGTTTTCTTTAAAAATTAGTCGTTGCTAACATGTTCGGTCCATGATATTCTCAGCATGCTCCTGTAGAATCACATTTTCTCTTCGTCTATTCTCCTCGCACGAGCAGCTGAATACGATAATGGATCAATTTCTGCCGTCTGAGTCAAGGCTGTTATTCTGAATTTCTATCTGAAATTTTCATTGTTCAGTGTTACATTTCTTCTTCTTCTTCTTCTTCTTCTTCTTCTTCTTCTGGTTCTTCTTCTTCTGCTGTTGCTTCTTCTTCTTCTACTGCTGCTGCTTCTTCTGATTCTGATTCTGCTTCTTCTTCTTCTTCTTCTTCTGCTGCTGATGCTTCTTCTTCTACTGCTGCTGCTTCTTCTGATTCTGATTCTGCTTCTTCTTCTTCTTCTTCTTCTTCTGCTGCTGATGCTTCTTCTTCTGCTGCTGCTGCTTCTTCTTCTGCTGCTGCTGCTGCTGCTTCTTCTTCTTCTGCCTCTGCTTCTGTTTCTTCTTCTTCTTCTTCTTTTTCTGCTGCTGCTGCTGCTTCTTCTTCTTCTGCTGCTTCTTCTTCTTCTGCTTCTTCTTCTGCTTCTTCTTCTGCTGCTGCTCTTCTTCTTCTTCTGCTGCTGCTGCTGCTTCTTCTTCTTCTGCTGCTGCTTCTTCTTCTTCTTCTTCTGCTGCTTCTTCTTCTTCTGTTGCTTCTTCTTCTTCTGCTTCTTCTTCTTCTAGCCTTCTTCTGCTGCTGATGCTTCTTCTTCTCTGCTTCTGCTGCTTCTTCTTCTTCTTCTTCTGCTTCTTCTTCTTCTTCTGCTGCTTCTTCCAACTTCTTCTTCTGCTGCTCTTCTTCTGTTCTTCTGCTTCTTCTTCTTCTTCTGCTGCTGCTGCTTCTTCTTCTTCTTCTTCTGCTTATGCACCGTGTCTCTACAGGACATTGGAACCATGGCTCGCCACAATTTTCTATCCTTTGTTTCTCTTAGGAGGGCTAGTTATTTTTAATTATCTCTACTAACTCATGTACTGCCAACCATTTAGACCAACTTGTTAAGTTGGTAATCCCTCTGTCCTTCTTCGTTTCAATATAACTTGTCAGTATAAAGACCTCTTTTCCTCATTATAAATTTCAACTGTCTCCTGTTATTAAATATAAGTGTTGTTTTTGTTTCATTTCAAACATCGTAGTTGCATACATGTTCAGTCTATGGTATTCTTAGCATCCTTCTGTAGAACCACAATTCTGTTGCCGCGTGTAGCTAATATTCATAACTAATACAATTACATTGATAAAGCGCTTTCGCTCGTCTTGATAAAAGTACTTGTACAAAAAGCAAGAAAACAAAAAGCAAGAAAACAAAAAGCAAGAAAACAAAAATCTGATTTTGGCGGAATTTATCCACAATTTTTATTTAGCCTGTAACTTATTTGAAAATTTTGAAAAAAAAAATGGCCTACAATTTCTGTTGCGTCAAGTTTGTTTTTCATCTCTGAAGAGATTGTCCAGAATTCACTGTCATACAGGAGAAATGACATAACGTAACACTTCAGTACTCTTTTAATTGTTTCTAACAAAATTTACCGGTTTCTTAATACTTTGCTTAGCTTTTGGAAGGCATTTTCTCTATCCCAATTTGAAATTTGCATGTTTGGCTATTCGCTTTGCTAACAACACCACATTTTGTCGCTATTATTCTTTAGTCCTTTCTTCTCGCTTTCCTTCACTATCTTCTATAGGAGTCCTTGTAGTTTCCTTTCTATGTCATTTGTATATCTTATGTTGTGAAGATTGTGGTCGCCAATAATAAATCCAGGTAGAAATTTTAGTTCGCTATTTGACTAAAATATAGAATCCACAATGTTAAACATAATACTTATAAAAGTGGATCCTCTCTTAATGTTAAATCAGTTAGGTTTGATAAATTATTCAAATTGTCTGCTTATCTCGAGAATAACCATATATTAAATGGGGCAAGGAATGGCTTGTAAATGTTAACGCCTCCAAAAACTAAACTGCTCCATTTTAATTGTATTAGAGAACATTTTTGTCGTCTCTCTGTAAGGCTGATGCTAACCTCCAGGATAGTAATTCATTGCGATTTCCCGACCAAACGTTTTCTACTGACAAGAATCGGAATAATTACCGTATATGTCGGCGTACAAGGCGACCTTTTAACCTTAAAAAATCCTCCCCAAAAATAGGGTACTATCTTATACTCCAGGTATTATATGTGAAACTTAAATCCTGTTATTTATGGCAAGGGAGAGTTTTAACGGTAACTAACTCCTGAAACAACTTAATTCCCATTATTATAATAAAATAATAAAAGTGTAGTGTAAGAAAAGTACTCTCACCTTATATAATATGTGCTATGATTGCATGACAACATATTCGTCAAGAGAGAAATTCAAAACCATCGTCACACACTGTAGATTGTGGTAATTAATTTTCAATATCTTGTTTCCTTTTTTTCCTTTTTTTTTTTGGGATGACGATGTTGAACAAAAACACTACTGGATATGTGTCTCAACAATACGTTTAAAGATCAACACTGGAACAAGTGGATGCTTAGCAGGAAATTTCATTCAGGCTACCGTAAACATAGCACCCACTCATGACGTATTCTAGATTGTGGAAGTAAATTGACAATATCTTCCTATCAGTTTTTCATTAGAATTTGAGTAAAAAGAAAGTATATGCTTACCGAATTTATTTAATAAATTGAGTATAATACGTTTTAAAATACGTTTTGGTGGGGGTCGACTTGAACGGAGAATTTAGCCCGAAACCTACATTTTTAATTGAACATTTGAAGTCGTCTTATACGTCCAGTCGCCTTGTTCGCCAGCACTTATGGTATATCAAATCGTTCGTTAGGTCTGCTGCTCGGAAATTTGGTTCCTTGTGTCGTGCTAGACGAATTTTCTCGCTAGAATCTGTTTCACACATTTATGAGTCTACCTTGGTCCATGCATTGAATATTTTTGCAACTTATGCACTGGTGATTCTACTATGGAATCTACAGATTCTTGACAATATCCCACGAGGATTCTGCAATGTTATCGGTCCTGAACTGGTATCTCGGCTTCAGTTACTTTCCCACCAACATGACGTAGTTTTCTCTTTCTTTTTAGATATTTTCATGGTGACTGTTCTGACAAACTTTCCTCTTTGTCTTGCCGACTGCACTAATTTAAGCAGAGTACTACATTGGCAGAAATACCTTAGAGCTTTTTATTGTTGAAATTGCTTTTATTTTTGAAGTTCTATGCTATCAATTTTTTTCTCTCGCACTTCTCACCTGTTTAATTGTCTTTGTGGACTCTTTGTTTTCTTTTCAAAAAATTTAAATGTGACGTCAATCGCCATCTTATGAGTTTTTGAAACCTGTTCTTTTGCTGTCCTCTTTACTCAATAAAGTTTTTTTTTTAGTTTCTTTCACTCTCAGTAACACTTTGGGTTAAAAAAAAAGGAATGAACGCTTTTCCGATTTTAAAGAACATGCTATTTTTATGGCAAATACTACAATAGCTAAAAAAATAGGCAAAAGAAACAGAAATAGTCTTGCCCAGATTGTGCAAATCACAAGGGAAAATGTTGGTCGTGTACTGAAGCGACTAGGTCAACCATATAAGCTGACGTCATGGTCTATTCGTTTTATCAGGAGATTGTTTGATGAAGAACCGAAAAAATCAGTTGCTAATGTCGGGAATGTATTCAAAGAAGACGTGTGTGCAGTGAATATTTCCACTACAGAAATCAAATACAAACTGTATAAACTGAATAATCACGACTTACATGGCCGACGACTGATATCACGACATAAAGAAGCCCGTTTAAAAAGGAGAATAACGTAGAGCTTGTTACACAAATTCACCAGCTATAGAATACCTGAAAGAATCCTTGCAATTATTAAGTTTTACTTATCAGGTTTGTCCTTGAAGTTCGGTGTCGATGGCCAGGTTTCCGAAACCTATGTGATCACTGCAGCTGTCCCCAAATGCTCACTAATCGGCACTACGCTCTTTCCGCTTTATATTAACGATCTACCCAGGAACATTCTCAGATCATTCGTAAATATCTCCGCCTTGGGCCGCCTTGAATAAAATGGATGTAATCTGATAATCTCATCTACCGGAAAATCTCAAGCGGAGTTTCTTTCGAGCCACTGTTAATGTATGGAGCCAGTAACTAAAACCCTACAGTCTAAGCTTGATGGAATCTACACTTGAATGCTGAGATCTATACTTAACACATACTGGAAACAACATCCATCTAAATTACAGCTCTATGAACCCATCCCTGATGTTTCTGCAAACTTACGCGAACACAGAATGCGTTTTGTAGAACACTGCAGGCGAGCAAAACAAAAACTCGGGAGTTATCTACGGTTCTGGACACCGAGCCCTGAGCAGCTGTCTTATGGTACAGAATTCCTCGCTAACCTTCCCTGACTTTCCGACTTTGATGCAGGTCTGTGATGAACCTCTTTGCTTTGAGCACCTTTTGGAATTCAACTTCACACAAAACCAAAAGCGTAACTCTGATTAATTGCTAATGATGATGAAAAATCCCGGTACTGACCAGGCAGGACTTTGCTTAACTTCGGTGATCGTACGGGAGCCGGTTTTTCAACATGATGTGGCCGTAAGCCCATTATGCCACCTGTACTAGGTACGATGGATAAATTGTCGCCATTTTATATCTTTAATTTCGCGCGTGCGCGTTGTTTTTTGTTTTTTTTGTTGTTGATTGCGCAGTATAGTAGGGTTAGTTAGGCATCCTCTGTGAGAAAAAGAGCATCAAGACTCAATTCACTCTGCCAGAAATTTAGAAACGGCATAGAAACGTACTGCTTTGCATTCGCACGGGAATCTCTAATACGAGCATTTCAGAGTGGTTGGTATCAATTTTAGGACCGTGTAGAGAATTCGGAAAGAGTTGGGTGAGTTTAATGGTGATCACGAGTTTAAGGCAGCTCGGAAAACTCACTCTGATTTTTCTGATAAGGAAATTTGTTGGTGAGTGCCTCAGATTCAACACGGAAGCCTACATCGTACCTTGAGAAAGTAGCTCTGCCCTGGGTCAAGAGGGTGGACGCTGGAAGAACCTATGTCTGACAACAGGACCCTGCAACATTCCATACAAGCAGGAGAACCCAGTCATGGCTGTCAGACAATTTCTGTGCCCACATCACGCCACCTAACTCCCCAGACTGCAACCCCCTTGATTATTATGTGTGGGGCGCAGTTGAACGAGAGACCAACAAAACTCTTTGTAACACCAAAGATGAACTGAAGGCGAGGATTATGGCAGCGGTCAACAATTTAAACAAGGAGACTGTTTAGAAGAATACAGGAGACTCCAAAGTCGTTTGGCGGCCGTGGTTGGAGCCAATGGCGATTTTATTATACTTTTTCGTATTTCAAGATATTTTTGTGTTCTTTTGTTAAATATATCTGTCAAAACTAGATGTCAGAGTAATTTTCATTTGGCCCCCATTTAGACGACAATTTATCCATCGCACCCTGCACATCCAAGGTTATAGCTCCAGGTATTCACGAGCGGTCACCCATCTAGGTACTGACCAGGTTCGTTGTTGCTTAACTTCGATGATTGTATGGGAAACGGTTTCTCAAAACGTATGACCTGAGAAAATGGCTGTATACAACTGAGAATTTTAAGATTTTTAAACCAGTTGAAAGCATTGCTGCAATACAAGGCAATGAAATTTTAAACAAGACGATATACCAACGGAGAATATAATTCGTATGTAGGCATCACCTCATGGCAGTCATAAGATTAAAAAATTATTATTTAGATTTTTCCTATTGAATAAAACCAATATAATGACTAAAAAAGTGGGAACAGAATTGTACGGAAGCCGTCGATAGTTGTGCTAATATAAAGTCACAAGTCTTCATAGACGAGGGTTTGAGACTATTGGCTTTTTCCAACCTGCTGTTTATGCCAGATATTTATCTCCCCCAGAAAGTCCGCTTTATATTAACTGTCATGTAAACATTACACTTAGTATGATAAACTATGTAAATTACAGTTAGTATGATAAAATTATGTACCGTCAAACTAGATCTGCGTCCTGGGTAAGACGATAAACTACGTCCAACAGCAAGGCCTCTGATTAAGAGGTTTTGAGGAGCGTGAAACCACCTCTTAATTGCTGGTGTTCCCAGGTCCATCCTAACCTGGAGCGGTAGAACCTGTTAGGGCCCCAGCTATGGGCAAATAGTTAACCTCCAAACTTGTGTAAAAATAGATTTTAATACCAGAAATACTTTGTGATAAAAAATATTAACAGCAATAATTTTTGAAGGAAATATTATTATCAGCAATACTTTTTTTAAAAAAGTACCAGCAATACAAACAGCTATACATTCTTTGAAAAAAATTATTACCAGCTATAGATTTCTTCAAGCAATAAAAATTTTCTTTACCAGCAATAAAAATGTTGTCAGCATTAAATAACCCAATGAGGTTGGTATACTGTAAAACAAACCAAACCAAACCAAGCCAAAAATGTAAGGACCGCTCTGCCGTATAAACTACAGGTTGGTTCTGTGGGTGTCGAAGAAACACAAGTGTTCCTTTGCGGTGGGGGTGTTGCAACAAGGATTAGCTAACCAGCCGAGTCGAATTCATCGTCTCCCGAGAGTGACGGATGCTTACTACAATGGATCATCTAATGCTTTCATCCTTTGACTTATATTATAAGTTATAGGTTGTTATAGGTCCCTATAACATCCAATAATCAGAATCAGTGATTCACCCGATCTGAACCTGGAACCATGGAATAAAATTCTGCAAATGCTAGTTTCTATATCGATACCTTTTTAGGGATACTATTAAATGATAATAATCATGGAGTGCATATAATTAAAAAAAAATGATAAAGAAAAGATAGAAAGAAAGAAACATTAACGACAACTAGAATTATACACGATGTGCTTTACCATAGTTTCATGATAGATAACTTATTAAAATAGATCTTGTTAATGTCGTTGCTTTCAGACATGTATACAGCAATCCCGATAAAATCCAATGCCTTCATTTACCAGGCTTTCTGAAACTTGAACAGATATGGGGGCCTCTTCGTAACCAGCAACAATATTGTCGAGGATCCAACTGCCAAAATGTACGCTATGATTAGATTCAAGCGAGCTCAACAGGACCAAAGTACTGGCGGTTTGACCAATTACAGGCGAACTTTGAGGCCATATGAAAAGGGCATTAGAACATATTCTAAGGCTAACATTAGTCAATTCAATCCATTGCCTTATGATTCTATCTCTAATATCGCCTTATTAATAATAAAAAAAAGGCCCCCAAAACATTGATTTTGTTGAAAAATTCACTCATTAAAAAAGTTGCTTCAGGGAGCCACTCAGGGATTAGGGACCCCGAAGCTTAGGCTTCAGGATCATCACTGGTGCGGCAACTCGAATCCGAGGATGTCAGTCTATTGTCTATAGGCACTTGACAAAGTAAACCTGGCAACCGCCACTTCATATCCAACAGTTTCTTTTCTCGCACTTCCCACTTGTGGAACTATCTTCCGTTTACTTGATGCCCTGATAACTGATAGAGGAAAAGTGGTTAGTCTATTATAATTTGGTCTCTCAAAAAAGAAACTCGCATGATACACAAGATACTTGATAAAACTATTTATTATAAGTAAAAATTTAGAGGCCACACGATACGCGAGATCACGCGTTTCACGACTGTATATACTAAAAATTATTTGATTTTATTTTTAGCCACTATCACTACCCGTGAAAATTCCATGGTTTTCCTATTTGAATTTTCTGATGAATCCTAATTATTAAGTTAATGTTTAAGTAAGCTCCTTGTGAGGTCTAAGACTATAAAATCCCCATTCAATTTTCCTCTATCGTATCGTTACATATTAAAACTTAACAACTTATGGCGATAAGAAGGTACACATGAAAAGATTAAAAATTAACAAGGTTTTCTATTTCACCGAAGCAGTCGTTAAACGCATGAGAGCATTATCGCTTCCTCTATCTTCACTTTTCTTTCTTTTTTTTTTTTCTTATTATACAGGATGATTGAAAATTAACTCCGGATTTTGTGGATGAGAGACTGTACCGTCATGTAAAAATTATAGTTAGACGCGAAAGTCTATCATACATAAAATAGGGAGTTACTTTTCAGTCATCATGTAGATGATTTCCTTTTCTCACTAAAACCAAATAGCAACTATAAATATACCGTTTTCTTCTGTCTTTCCTCGAAGTCAAAACGGAATGTTCTATTATTTATCTGTGGTAATGGCAAGATATAAGCCATATGCTATCTTACAAAAATCTTAACATCACTCCTCTGTTTGGAGCAAACAGAATTATATTGATATATAAATCATAATATGAGTGATGTCAATCACTTATTGTCCCTAATTTATAAATTATGCTACATCGCAGTTGTACATCCATTGAAAAAAAGAAATCGAGTACATCGACATGGTGTAATGGTTAACAAGCTTGTCTTGTTAGATCAATTACGGGTGGGAAGTGTTTAAACAGGGGATGGAAATGCGACTTAGCGAAAGAAACATTCCAAAAGTGAAGTATTGAGAAATAGAAAAAAAAATCGTTAGAAACTAAGAAAAGTGTGCTGCGTTACTTGGGCAAATCCATCCTCTTATATGACAGTTAATGCTGAGCATCCCCAACCCAGGTGAGGAGAAAACTAAAAGCAAAAGAAACGTGGTTCGACAGAAGGATACTGAGAATTCAGTGGACGGAGCGAGTAAACATCGAAGAAGAAAAATGGCAAAAGAAAGAACATCTATACTGAAAATGAGGAAATAAAAAACAGCTGAAATTCCTTGGGTACATAATCAGGAAGGAAGGCTTGGCAAACTTAACCTTCACGGGGACATATAGAGGTTAAGGGAGATAGGGGAAAGCAGCAAGCCACTTACCTAACGGAGCTTGTGCGAACGGATGGCTGAACGGAAAGGAGGCGTTTAGACTTAGCAAAAAGAGGAAACCCGCTATGATACTCAGGGGATAAGAAACGCACGTGTCCTGTATAGAGGCAGCATATAGAAGAAGAAGAAATGCATTCAATCCACACGGGATGCACCATAATTTCGGCCTTATGCCACATCTAAGCTAAGCTTTTTAAATCACAACAGGAAAAAAATCATAATATTAGGTTGGTGCAAAAATAATGACGTAATAATGTCGTTTTTTGACGTATTTTTAACGTCAAAAACACATTATTACTCATTATTTTTTAACAAATATAATATATATATATATATATATATATATATATATATATATATATTATATTTAAAATATGGTTTTATTCACACAGTTCTAACCATGTTTCAAAAATGTTTCAGAACTGTGTAGCGAATAAAACCATATTTTAAATCAATTTATAATATTAATGCTCTGTAAATTTACATTGAGCACTATTTTGTAAAAATAAAAATATCTATAAGAACACCGGATTATATATCTTACTATTCTTTCTTTATATATATATATATATATATATATATATATATATATATAAAGTGCTCAATATCATATAAATATAAAAAGTAACATTTTAGATGTTTTAGTACTATATGCAATCGTCAGGCCTGACATTGATTCAGCCATCTGTTGATATATATATATATATATATATATATATATATATATATATATATATATATATATATATTTGTTTTTTTAGTACTCCCGCGGATTCAGCCATCTGTTGATAGGGTATTGTAAGATGTCTCCGACGGATAAAGGGGAACGCCTGTATAATAAATGAAAATAGACACAAATACGTATTAATGTATATATTTAATAGGTAGGTATGGGAATGGGCTAGAGAAGAGAAATATATAAATATATATTATCTACCTATTATAAGAAGCACACGTGGACCATCTTTCATTTTAATTATATATATATATATATATATATATATAGAAAGAAAGAAAGAAAAGAAAGAAAGAAATAATGGTAACTATAAAGGAAGTCCGACGGATGTTATTCTCCTTCTCTCTCTCTCTCTCTCTCTCTCTCTTTCTCTCTCTCTCTCTCTCTGCGCGTTTGTTGCTGAGTGACGCACAGCTGACAAGTAACTAATAGGCAAGTCGTGACAGAGAAGGGTCCGGGCTGTGTCAGGGTGACAGTCAATTTATGAGTGTTCGTCGTAATTTGTCAGGCCTGTGTTGGTCTGGTAAAGATGCTGAATTGAGCCGAGGAGGTCGATGTCTTGTTGGGTTAACTTCGGGTTGGGGTGGAGGGAAACAATCTGACACTCACCGGAAGATCGGTGTGAGTTGTAGCGGCGGGTCGAAGAACGTACATCACGTGATAACGTCGAAATAGGAGCCAAAGAAATGGATTTCTAATTACAAAGCGCTGTTTTATATTTTACACCACACCACAAGGTTTTGCTCGCAACATGAATTCTAGAAGGCAAAAACCCCTAAGTCGGGTCGACACATAATTCGGTCTGGTTCTCGAGATTTGCTTTTTTTTTTTTTTTTCTTGTCCTGATTTCCTGGTTAGCGTGTGGGTGTATTAATACAAGGAGAAGGGCGATGTTTTGATATGCATTGAAATCTATTCAACCAACCCGTCTTTGTACAGTCTGTTTCGTTGAAATCTGAATTTTCTCACTCTATCAAAGAGTTGTGAGTTCGATCCCTGGCTAGAGAGAACAGTAAGGGGAATTAACTAAAAGATATCCAAAAGAGCAGTAATTTGAAATTAGAACAATCTATCCCCATGCAAGTTAGTATCGTCAGGAAAAAAATGAATAAACATATCAAAATTGATATCCAAAACTTATATACATTTAAAAAAATGCAGATCAAAATATAAATTGGAATCTGTCAGAATGAATCTATAAAAGAACAAATAGGAAACTTATATCAATGTAACATGTTTTACTTTTATTAAAGCTTCGTCAGAGATTGAGAGAAAACAGACAGAAACACATACACAATTACGAATACATATTACCATCCGATGCCCACTTAGACAGACAAGAATCTTCATAAACTTACATCACTTGTGTTCCATGCGTGATACACGCTTAGGCGATCATGTATCTTTCGACACATGACAGGCGAGGATTTTCCCGCAGTAGGTTGCCATTTCTTTCTGCAGATGATCAGTTGTCATCCAAAGTCTGTCCTGCTATTTACCCATATACCTTTTCCAAGGGTATTAGCGCGTAATTCGAACCTGGAACTCCGATTCCTCAATCCGAGCCGCTATCCATTGCTCCACTGTGCCTCCATTACTTGCACATAGAATTATCAACGGTTTTAATAGACTTGACGCGTATCTGACCAATGAGAACTGACCAAACATAACTGAAGCTACCAGTGTTTCTGTCTTTTTTGTCTGTTTTCTCTCAATCTCTGATAAAGCTTTGATAAAAGTGAAACATGTTAGATTGATTTACGTTTCCTATTTTTCTTTCATTTTATCATATATATATATATATATATATATATATATATATATATATATATATATATATATATTTTTAGCATATCTTCATTCATGCATGTTTCATTCAACAATATAGATATATTATGTCTATTTTTGTAATAATATTTTCTATTTCTCTAATTAGCATCTCGATTTGAAGTTGAAACTTGTCAAAGAAAACGCCGTGGTTCTTGTTAAGGCAAGTAAAACACCGTCGATACAATGGTTAATTTCAAACTAACTGTAACAGAGCGCGTTTACGTATGTTTACAAACATCACCATGGCAACAATCACAGTTACATTATATTTTTTTTCTTTCGCAGTTCACTCCTGAGGATGATCTTGAAGTAGATCGAAAGTACTTGGTCTGGCAAGGACTACGGTACCTTCTTTGAAGAATTTCAACTTAACATCAAGAAAATATTAAGAGATCTAGAACGGATTATTATAAAAAATAAAGAGACATAATATATCTATATTATTCGATGAAACATGCTTGAATATATATATATATATATATATATATATAGTATTTCAAAAATTACAAAACAAGCATGTTATACCATAATTAAAAAATAGTCATTTTGTTTCAACACTTCTGGTGTCTTGTCAAGTGATGGTGATGATTGCAGAATAAGCTTATCTGCTTATCTGTAGTGATGTTATAACATGTTTATTTTATAATTTTTGAAATATTTTTGGCATCTGAAGGAAATAAATAGGGCACCTAAAGTAAAATGGAAAATTACAAACAGGACTAGAACATGTAAAACTTGGGATGACCCATGCCCTTTGTGCCTCCATGAGAAACTGCACATTATTAAGTTTCTAAATAATAATAATCTATTAAACAATAGGCATGAGTTAACGGTTTTTTGTTGACATCATCAAATTCATGGTTTGAATAATTAGCTAAAAACAAGCATACAATATAATAACTTTTATAATCCATAGCCCAAATAAATAGTTTAAATACCCTACAAAAAAGATAACCCTTTATGAAGTCGTCAAAAAACAAATGTTACGACAGTTTTTTTTATATTCACAAATCCCTTTCATAAAGAAATAAAATAAAAAAAAAAAAAAATCTCCATAGACACGTAAACCAGACTAGGCGAAAATATCTTCCGTTTCAAATTTAGACACGCCACCTTACCCTGACTTGACATCTATGAAAGTAACTCTATACTGATACTTATTATTAACACCCAACACACGCCTACCCAATTTAAACAATTAGCCCTAGCTGTTACCTTGGAAATTTTGATTTCAATTATTAAAACACGTAAATTTCAGAAATAAGTTATTCCAAAAAAAAATTCGCTTAAAGATGGAACAGAGCTCACTTTAACTCAATTTAAATCAAAAAATTATATTGAAGTTTTCGGCTCTTGTTTTGAAACATGAGACCTCTTATGTCGCGAGTTGGAATCATATTTTTAAATAAATAATTATATTTATGCTCTACTTTTGTATCGAGCACTATTTTTAAAAAATAATAACTAAAATACTAAGGAACTTTGGATTATTTACCTAACCAGTTCCTTCCTATTTTCTATATATTTTCACACACACACACACATATATATATATATATATAGAGAGAGAGAGAGAGAGAGAGAGAGAGGGGGAGAGAGAGGGGGGTTGAGGGAGAGGGAGAGAGATGCAATAGATAGATAGATAGATAGATAGATAGATAGATAGATAGATGGTCGGTACAAGTCTCTCTGGACCTCCCCCACCACAAATCGATGCTACGTCCCCCACTCTACTACATCTCAATTCTCGTAAGGTAGCATTCATATAAAATATAAATTTTATTACAACCTAATTATGTACAATAATGGATCATATGCAACATAAGTGAACAATTCAACTAGAAAAATAGAAAATAAATACAATGTATCTAAATGCAAATTAGAGACATGTCAAAATAGATCATTCCATCTTAAATAAATCAACAATGTTTTGCGGACATTTTTAACATCAGCTTGAGATTTTTCACGTTAAAACGTTGAATAATTTTAATATATATTTCTGATTCATTGGGTTTCTCAGGCGAGGCCGCTTTTCTATTTCGGAATATTTGATGAACCTTTTGTTGCGCATTGAATATGAAATAGTTGCGAAACAAAAGTCTCATAATATATTCAAAAACAGAAAAGCAGCCCCTCCTGATAAACCCAACGAATGAGAAAGCTATATTGTTCTATCCACTAAATGTATCACAACTACAATCAAAAAGAATTTATCTGAAAGGAACATAAAATTTGTCACAACTAATCTAAAATAATCGATAGAAAATAAAACAAGTCAAAGCTTGAAGGAATTTACTCTATTACCTATAAGGATTACCAGAAAGAATATATTGGAGAAACTTCAAGAAGTTTAGATAACATATTATATGGACACAAAAGAGACATTTTAAAATAAAAGACAATAAACGCATTAGTTGCTTAGGTAACGAGACTGACCGTAATCTTGACATTAAAAAATGCTACTATTCAATACAATAAGACGTAAATATTTTAGAAAGTAAAACACCATCGCAACAAACTTTAATTTTAAAATAATTGTGACAGAGCGCGTTCACGCATGTCTACAAAAATCACCACGGCAACGATGACAGTTACATTATTTGCCTTTGCAATTCGCACATGAGTATGATCTCGAAGGAGATCAAAAATACTTGGGTTGACAAGAAATACGGTACCTTCCTTGATGAATTTCAACTTAACATCAAGAAGATAAATAGAGAACTAGAATGGATTATTATAAAAAATAAAAAGACATAATATGTCTATATTATTCAATGAAACATGCTTGAATATATATATATATATATATATATATATATATATATATATAAATATAATTGATTTTTAAAATATGGTTTTTCCGCAACTATCAATTAATTTATAATATTAATGCTCTGTAAATTTACATTGAGCACTATTTTGTAAAAATAAAAAATATCTATAAGAACACCGGATTATATATCTTCCTGTTCTTTATTATATATATATATATATATATATATATATATATATATATATATATATATATATATATATATTCAAGCGTGTATCATAAACGTGTTTGGATCAATAAGCAGCCTGGATCATAAATGTGTGTGGACCAATAATAAACGTGGACCATAAATGTGTGTGGATCAATAAGCAGCCTGGATCATATATTTTTGCGAATCAGCGTGGATCATAAATATGTTTGGATCAATAAGCAGCGTGGATCATAAATGTGTGTCGATCAATCAACGTGGACCATAAATGTGTATGGATCAACAAGCAACCTCGATCGTATACTTGTGCTAATCAATAATCAACGTGGATCATAAATGTGTGTGGATCAATAAGCAGCGTGGATCTTAAATGTGCGTGGATCAATAAGCATCGTAGATCATAAATGTGTGTGGATCAACAATCAACGTGGATCATATATGTGTGTGGATCAGTAATGAACGTGAACCATAAATGCGTGTGGATCAATAAGCAGCCTGGATCATATATTTGTGCGAATCAATAAGCAGCGTGGATCATAACTGTGTTTGGATCAATAATCAACGTCGTTCATAAATATGGTTGGATCAATAAGCAATGTGGATCATAAATATGTTCCGGTCAATGAGCGTGGTTCATAAATATAAGCATTCAGAAAGATTTGAGTTCGCATCTTTTATCCTTGAGAATTTGTCTGACAAAGACAGCACCTTATCAATTAAACTACATGAACCAACGCACAGATGTCATTCAAATGTAGTGAAATTAACAAACTCTTTCTTATCTGACTTTGTGTGTGCGTGTAGTAGTGACAGTCGGAAATTGTCGAATATTTTAGCGGGTAGAATTCAAAAGCAAATCAAATTAAAACTTAAAATAATTAATTCATTTGCTTTTCATAAGTCATTGAAATATTGACTTCGGATTTTTATTTTTCAACTTTCAGCTTTAGGTTATCAAAGCAGTCTAGATTCACTAAACTAGATTGGCACTCATTATAGGAGAAGGAAACTTTGAATTAGAAACCGTATGTAGCCCTAGTGAGCGTATAATTGTACTGTAAGGCGCGTTCAGGGTCTATCACAATTTGGCTCCGTGGGTATTGAAGAAACACCAATAGGCTGTAAAAAGATGGGCATGCTGAAGATGAGAAATTATACTGAGTCGAAACAGCTCTGGTGGTGATGAACTATTTATTTTAATTTACACGCACAGGAAATAAAGAAAAGATCCTATGATATTAATGAAATCTATTTCGAAAGAAATCTATTTTTTCAAGAAATAAAATCTGAAACGCCCATGATATATTTTAGAAGTCGTAAAAACCTGCCATTATAATTTCAACACAAGTTATTTCTCCTATGCCACTATCAATGACACGCCCTGTTAAACATTTTACTGACTTGGGACAAATAGACTTTTAAGAGAAGTCGAACAGATTTCAAATTTTACAATCGTTTCTATTTTTTTTTCTTTTTCTTTTTTGAAAATTTATTTGAAAGATAAAATACAACAATCTTGCTTGAAAAGATTTTTTTTTATTTCTTTTTATTAATCATCAAACAGGGAACCCGTCGTTTGATTGGCAACTACATATGTTCATGAATTGGTTAACTGCTTCGAACCAATTGACACTTGCTGGGGCAAAAATGGCCGACTCTTTCAAGTAAGTCTCCATTTTTAGATGACTCTAAAAGTTGACAGTCGTTGGAAAGATACCCCAACCCGCTCAGTGGCAACAGCCGCGAGTGACAGGGTCATGATGTTATTTTAACCACTTAGGTATCGTGGAATTTACTGACTATTTCCTGTTAAGGGTTACAATCCAGTCCGTCGGAAGCAAGTGAAATAACGAATAACTTTACCAGGGAGATTATAGCGTCATGTCGGCAGAAGGAAGTAGCAAATATATAAAGTTTGTGTCCATGAAATCGATTGATCATTAAATTACCAGAGATTATAAGAGGAGTAATAGATTGTGACTCGGATTGAAGAATCGGAGAAACGGGTTCGAATCCCAGTCGGGTTCATTACATTCACTTAGGAGAGGTATGTATACATCTCCTCTTCCTAAATAGTTCTATAGTTCTATTGGGTGACAACCAGTCTAGGAGAAGGAAATCTCTGATTTCAAAACTGTACGTAGCTCTGGCGAAGCACATACTATGCAGCTAACGAAAGACTGAGTCCTTGCTGGAGAAGAATTATTTTCCATCCTCTCTCTGACAGGTCGGATGTGACGAACCTCTCACTGCTCTATCGCTACTACCATAGAAAGTGCTCGGACGAGCTACGTTTCTTAGTTCCGCTAAGGTTAACCTTCACGCCTAGGACCTGCCATGCTACTTACATAGTAGCAAATCCCCCACATTCTCTTCGTATTCCATCGGCGGAGAAGTAAGTTCGACTCAGACAGCTTCTTCCCACGAACCACTGTTCGGCAGAACAAACTCCCAAGAGAATGTTTCCCTGATCACTACAATCTTAACCTGTTCATGTCAACCTTCATTTTACCCTCTTATCCATATAAACTACCCTTTAACGTAATCCTCTATCTAGAGTGGCTCCCGGGCCTTGTACAGGGTGAACCTTACTGTCAAACCAAAAAAAAAATAAAAGCATTCTTCTCATTGACTCGATGATCCCGACTACGGTCGCTAAATTCTGTTTCTTTTTTTAAGCGTTTAAATAACATTAAATAAACTTTAAACGTTCAGTCAATTCAAATAGTTTGTTGTTGACTAAAAAAGACAATATGGGTGACGGGGAAATGTATATGTAAAGTTAAACATTAAGGAGAATAGAATGCGTTTTATCACAAAATCACCACATCAGAGTTCAGATGTATCTTGAGGATATTGAAAAGATAAAAGGAAGCCCTTCATACTTGAATTCCTACGTCTACAGTCACATAAGCGTCGTTGGTGGAGGGTGAAACCTCCCAGCTTTTTGCTAGAATAGAGAACTAAACAAAAGACACAATTTGTCCACATGATCTCAATTAATAATAATGCTATTGATCTGAGTTATATCATTTGTCTAAAATCATTACTGCCATTAATTTTCAATATCATTTGTCTAAAATCATTACTGCCATTAATTTTCAATATCATTTGTCTAAAATCATTACTGCCATTAATTTTTAATATCATTTGTCTAAAATCATTACTGCCATTAATTTTCAATATCATTTGTCTAAAATCGTTACTGCCATTAATTTTCAATATCATTTGTCTAAAATCGTTACTGCCATTAATTTTCAATATCATTTGTCTAAAATCATTACTGCCATAAATTTTCAATATCATTTGTCTAAAATCGTTACTGCCATAAATTTTCAATATGATTTGTCTAAAATCATTACTGCCATTAATTTCCAAAATAAAAAATTAAATTAAATTTTTTAGTTTTTTAATTCTGAAAGAGACATTGACAAATCTAGATAAACGTGCCTTCAGTAAGACATAGTCTCAAAAGGACGGTTTTTCCTATGACACCGTTTTTTTTTTTTTTAACTACCTTCACTCTTCGGTAATGATTGTCGTTTTAAAAAGCTATGCATAGAATTGGAATAAAAAACTTAAGCACATGATGAAAGTGAATTTATACATGTCTTTTTTAAAAAAATTTACAGCAAAAATATTAAACACCTTTTGTCCATTTACAACAATAATTTTATATTTACAACATTTTAAAACTAATAAAATTAAAACTAATGCAATATATATATATATATATATATATATATATATATATATATATATATATATATATATATTTACAAATTTATAAAGAAATACACGTGAAAACAATGTTTTATGCATAAATTTATAAATATTTAATAAATTATTAACATATATAAACAAGTTATAAGGAAATCTTTACTATTTACCATTTTATAAAGTTTGAATCGATTGGCAATTATTATCATGGCCAACCATTCCAATAAATAATATAACAAATAATATAAATGAACAATTTAATAAATCTAATAAATAAATAGTGTTTATTATTTTTTTAATTCTCAAGAACAAAGAAAATGCATACTTCACTTTCATAGGCTTAGATTTTATTACAATTCTAATCATCGATTTTTAAAACAATAAACATTGCCGAGGAGAGAAGGTAGTTAAAATAATAACGGTGTCATCGGAAAAACCGTCCTTTTGACACCCTATCTTATTGCGGGCATGTTTCTCTATGTTTGCTAAGACTTTTATATATTTTCTTTCTCCTTTTTCTATGCACTGTGTC
The DNA here is from genome assembly GCA_903632075.3 of Acanthosepion pharaonis. Classification (NCBI taxonomy): domain Eukaryota; kingdom Metazoa; phylum Mollusca; class Cephalopoda; order Sepiida; family Sepiidae; genus Acanthosepion; species Acanthosepion pharaonis. Next base: position 1,245,501 of record CAHIKZ030005502.1, on the reverse strand, counting down.
CGTTAAGGACGTTGGCGATCATGGTTTTCCACAATTTCCTGTTTTTAGCGCTTAATAAATAAACCGCAATTCGTTCACTCAAACACGTCAGGTAGGTTATGCGTCGCTTTCCTCTGTCCCTCTTGTCTTCAATCTGTTCTGTGAGTATCGAATTTTCCAAACCTTCTTTCCTCGTTACATGCCCTAGAAATTACAACAGTCTCATTCTGATGTTAAGTATAAGTGTACATTTTTCTATGGTCTCCAGAACTTTATCGTTCGGTCCATCTCAGCATCCATCTGTAAAATCACATTTCTGTTGCTTCAAGTTTCTTCTTCATCGGTGAGGTGATGGTTCAACATTCACTGCCATATTGGACTGATATTACATAACAATACAGTAATCTTTTCATGATAAAGGCACGGTGGGGTAATGACTCGGACTGAGGAATCGGAGAGCCGAGTTCGAATTCTAATCGAATCCATTACATTCACTTACGTGCTAATAGTCTTTGGAAAGGTATGAATACTCTTCTTCTTCCCCAGCTATGGGTAAATAGCAGGACAGATTGGGTTCTAAAGCATTGGATGGCAACAGGTCTAACGCAGCAAGAAATGGCAACCTATTGCAAGAAAAAAAAAATCTGCCTCATCCAACGTAGATTAGTGCAACACAAGATCAAATGCGGGATGCAAGATTGTGATACGCCAGTTTCTCAAATGTGTAAACTATGTCTTAGGCGATCATGTATCTTTCGATACTAAGACATAGCACATAACTAACGAAATTTTTCTGTTTCTTAATACATTGCTTAGTTTTTGGAAGGCACCTAATGCGCCATCGGTTTTCAGTGTCATACTTTCTGTCCTCTGTTAAAACATTTCCCAGATAATTAAATTTTTATATTTGTTTTATTTTGTAATTTGTATGTTAGGCTGTTCCTTTTGCGGACAACTATGCATTCTGTTTTCTTACACTTGATGTTTAGTCCTTTCTTCTCGCTTTCCTTCACTACCTTCTGTTGGAATTTATGTGGGGTTTTTTTACGTTTGCCTCCAACACTATGTCATCTGTATATCGTCTGTTGGCAAGACTGTGACCGCCAATAATGAATCCTTCTAATTCTCCTGGAATCGCCTCACTGTATAAGTCTGTTGAGAAAACATATCCTTGTCTTACACCCTTTTCTAATTTTGTATATTTATCGAATTAATTTTCTATCCATAAGCAGACGGTTTGTTGCCAGTAGCGGTTCTGGATTATTCTTCCTAAATATGTGATGGTTACCTGGTAGTTCTCTGTGACGTAAATTATCAAATGCTTTTGCATAATCTATAAAAGACAGATACAAATCCTTCTGCCTTTTTTAATGCTCTTTCTGATACAAACACTCTGTAAGTTTCATTCCAGAAAGCAGATACAACTGAAAAGTAAAAAAGAAAACAAAAAGAAAATAGAAAATAGATCTAGAAAAAAAGAACCCGATATGAAATACAGACTCAGGAATCCTAAAAACTTAAAATCTGAGTTATCGTCCTCCATCTTTAACATCTAATTTAGTCCCCTACTAAGCAGCATTTGCTTGCGGTTATATAGCGATAGATCCTGTGTTTCCCATCGATGACGGAGACAAGTGTTAAAGCTGGCTTTCGAATGTTAATATTCTTGTCAGACATAGTTTACTCACTTGAGAGACTGGCGCAACACAATCTTCCATTCCGCATTTGATCTTGTGTTGCACTAAGCGACGTTGTCACTAAACAGACAATAAGCAATGAAATTCATAGGAACAATCTAAAGTCACGCTTCCCTCGGAAAACTCCACTGCTATTGAAAAGACACAGAGATGGCAGGTTGAAATTCGTTCATAAGGATAAGGAAAAATCATATTGGGAAAGAGTATCATGGACAGACGAAAACAAAATTGGGTTGTTTGGATGTAATTGTAGAAATCGTGTATGGAGAAAAATGGCGATGCCTTCAAACAAAAGAAGACAGTTCCAACAGTAAAATTTAGTGGTTGCAGAATCATCGTTTGGTGAATGTTTTTCTGCAAAAGGTACTGGTAAAATATCAGAATGAATGCCGCAGCATATCAAAATATTTTGGAAGCAAAATTAATGATTTCGGTTGAAAAACTTCCTCCTGATTTGATCTTCTAACAAGACAATGATCCTAATCACACTGTAAAATCTAAGAAGATATGCCTTGCTGAAAATAATGTAAATAAGCTGAAATGGTCAAGTCAGTCCCCAGATTTAAACCCAATTGTGAATCTGTGGCGTTATTTGAAAATCCAAATCCAATCAAGAATTCCAACAAACATCCTGAATCTGAAGACCATATGAAAAGAAGAATGGAACAAAATATCAACTAAAATTTACAAATCATTAATTGAGAACTACAAGAAGAGATTGGTTGCTGTAGAAGTGAATAATGGCTATTCTACAAAGTATTAATGAAGATTATGTATTCTTTTTGTATTGTACAAATACTTTTTTCACTCATTAAAATGGATAAATGAGATTTATTTCTATTAAATCATTTTTTCCTGTTTTCTATGCAGATGTAGTTATTATGCTTCTGTTAATGTTTATTCATTAGTTAAAAATACAATAAATTAAAAATTTGTATATGTACGAATATTTGTTTCTCTCAACTATATATATATATATATATATATATATATATATATATATATATATATATATATATATATAGAGCGGTGACAGTCTGTTTCATGCTTGAACGCAATATTCACACCTGAAGATTGAATTCAGATATGAAGGCAACGTTTATATGTATTTTATCAATAATATAGCATACTTTAAAATTATATTTTTATCATATATATATATATATATATATATATATATATATATATATATATAGAGAGAGAGAGAGAGAGAGAGAGAGAGAGAGTTTATGTATCTAGGCGGCAAATTTTCTATAACGCGAATATTATTAAAGACAACTGACAACTTTTATATCGATTAATTTCACTGATCGACTTTTCAAAAA
>CAHIKZ030005502.1:1217500-1240000 GCA_903632075.3 Acanthosepion pharaonis | reverse complement strand
ATCCCTTGGTTCCACCAGCTCTAACCCTAACACAGCGAAGACCTGCCAGACCCGCATACATCGAGGCGAAACTTCCTCATTCACTTCCAATCGGTTCCCTAAGAGAGGCTTACCCCACCGCCACAACCTTAACATGTTCAAGTCTAGGCTTAACCGTTATATAAAAAATATCTAAAAATATAACAACAAATCCTACTTTATTCCCACTCTACCTTGAGTGCCTCTTAGGTATTGGATAGAGTGAACCGATTCCCAAAAGGCTGCTTTCTCCATGACTACAATCTTAACCTGGTCAGGTCTAGGGTTAACCGTTATCTTGTACACATTTTTTTAGGCATTTCACCCCAAGCAAGGCGGGTGTGTCGCTAGCACACAAGGGGTTACAGAGAGTGAGAGCAATAGTAAAGAGGAGTGATAGGGGAAAAGATAAAGAGAAGGACGGGGAATTAGATCAAGGCATCTGAAGATGTCAATTGACATTACATTTGAATATTTGAAGACTATGATTGTCGGGGAAGCAAGTAAGAGGAAAGGAGTTTCAGAGGCAAAAAGTTCGAGACATGAAGCTATTGGAGTAGAAGAGACGGCTACATTTGACCGTTTCGTCAGTGAAAGGATAAGAATGAGATGGAACATAGCAACACGATTAAATCCATGCAGTTTGGGAACCAGCGAAAATAGCTCGTCGGAGCAGTTACCGTGAAAGTACTTGTAGAAAAGACAGAGGGAAGCCACGACACGTCTGTGAGAAAGTGATTGTGGACGAGTCGCCAGACCAGGACTAACCACATTGCATATTCGTCTCTGGATTTTGTCGAGGACCTTGAGATGAACAGCGGGGGTTCCAGACCATCTATGTCAGCAGTATTCCATGCAAGGGCGAATAGGTGATTTATAGATTTGAAGTATGGACTCAGGCGAGAAAAACGTTCTGGCTCGACACAGAGAACCAACTTTATATTCCTAAATTCATTGTTCCTATTTCCCTTAAAATTTGCTCATTACGCACATGTCCTGTTCATAATATTTTTGGTATTCATCGGTAGAATCACATCCCTCTCATTTCAAGACAATTATGAAGCGATTGTCCCTTATTCACAAGTCGAATAATAAATTTGATATTACATCGTAGTTTAGTAATATCAACTTTGTTTCTTACGATATTTCACTAGCTTAGTTTCTGGGAAACATCTTTCGCAGTTCCTATGCGTTTTCCACATTCTGCTACAGCGCTACAAAAATAGTTAAAATTCTCTATCTGCTTGATTTGAAACTCTCTCACAATTTGAGCTGTCTCTTTTTAATTGTTAGCATAAATCTCCGTATTTTTTTTTATTAATCCACGGCATTTATCCGATTCAAAAAATATTAGTGCATTTTTGTCATTTTAAAAATGGAGTGGGTGGGTCTGCTTGCAATAGGAAGACATTATCAAATCAATTCTAAACTTCGATACTTTAATTTTATTTACAAATATCAATTTCATTTACAACTCCTATTTTAATATAATAAATCACCATTTTTCGATTCTACTAAAATCTAAATGTCGTGGCTTGTGGCAACGGTTTGACACTGTATTTATATTATAAACAAGACCCATTTTACAATGATAACTGCTGTGTCCTGGGGAATTGGTTCTACACTGTATGTATATTATGAAGCAATCACTTTCTAAACGGATAAAGAAATAAATATTTTAGGATTCTTATAAATGCCGTGACTTGACGAATCAGTTTGACATTGTATTTATATTATGAAGACCCCCTTCTAAAACGATAAAGAAATAAATATTTTACAATTCTGATAAATGCTATGGCTTGAGGAAGGTCGAATCAATGATGATCTATACAAATGTTTTACAAAAAAGATCTTTCCTATTAAGTTGACCAGTCAATTTAAGTAATGCTTAAATTACTACTGGACGATTTGTTGGCGTGCCAGACTCGCTAATCGTTGATTTTAAGTTTATATCTAACTGGACGCTCAACATCTGCCATCCATACATATTGCTTCCTGTAGTGTAACCGTCTTGCTCTTCTGTTTTGTCGTTAGATTCTTTCTACTACTTTTATTTGAATATCGTATCTAGCATCGGAGGCCGATATACACAAGAAGAAAATGGCATTTATAGATTAGATTATAATCGCTGAAACTGTAAATATTTCCATTTCAAATGTAAGTGATCCAACCTTTGACCGCGGGACATTGTATAAGTTCTTTGCACATCTGTTGAGAATATCTTTTTCAGTGGATTTAAAAGTGAATGGTGATAAAAGCTAAGAGCATCACTCTCGCTTACGGCGGTCTTTTAAAAACACCTCATAACCAATGGAAGTTTTTATGGCGAAATCCCTTGAGCGTCGGGCATCCCGCTGGGAAATGGAGGCAGATTTAGTGGTCACTTTGGGATAAGAATAAGTGGGGGAAGCGATATATTTTCACTGAAAAGAGGAAGGAAGGAAGGAAGGAAGGAAGAAGAAGAGTTTGAGGTGTAGGTTGAGGGAATTAAAAGAAGGAAGGAGTGATGTATGGGAGAAAAATAATAAAGGGAGAAAGTGGTGGAAAAGGAGGAGGGGAAATAGGAAGATGGAAAAATGTAAAAGAGAAAATATGAGAGTGCATGTTGTTTGAAAGAATAAGAAAAAGAAAAAATATTAGCTAAGTAAAAAAATGGAGAAAATAAAATAAAATAATTTATTATATTTAAGGTGGACATGGCTACGTTTTTTTTTTGTTTTTTGTTTTTTCATGAACGCAGAGAAATCATAAACATTTTAGAAGTTGAGAAAAGGCAAAAATGTCGATTTAACCGGAATAATTCTGATTATTTCCATTAGCTTGCAGAATTTGTTTATTAGAAAATATTCGAATACATTATGGCATATTAATAGCTTTTTAAACATTAATTTATGAGATTCTGCAGTATTTACTTACATTTTAACTTCCGGTTTATTCAAACGGAATATAATTTTAAATTGCAGCCAAAAGTCAAAGGTTTCCTAAAACTAAAGCTTCCTAACATAAAGATTTCACAGATTTGATTTTCAGTTGACCGTATAAAAATTGATTTTCAACTGACTGCATAAAAATTGATTTTCAACTGACCGTATAATAAAATTGTTTTTCAACTTACCGTATAAAAAAATGATTTTCCAACTACCGCATAAAGGATTGATTTTTAACTGAATGTATAAAAAAATTAATTTTTAACCAATCGTATAAAAATTGATTTTCAGCTGACCGTATAAAAAAAAAAAAGATTTATAATCGATCGTATAAAACATTTTTCAACTGAGCATATATGAAATACTGATTTTCAACCGATCGTATAAAAATTGATTTTCAGTCGAATGTATTAAAAATTGATTTTTTAACTGACCATATATAAAAAGAAATTGATTTCCAACCTGCTGTATAAAAATTGACCGTATAAAAAATGATTATCAACTAACCCCCTAAAAATGATGATTTTCTCTTGTAACAGTTGTTCTTTTAAATGTGTTAAATAAGACAATTCGTTCGGAATAGACGGTTAGGCTCTATATTAGCTTCCTTCAAGTATTGCAGGTCTTTTATTCATATAAATTCGTAGCAACATTGTTCACCAATACAAGGCCAAAGAGCCACTCGATATAGAGGGTTACTAAACGGGATTGTTGTAAGCGTGTACAAAGTGGAAGTAAGAGGTGCATATTATGAGGATATGTAGGATAGATAACAGATGACTTTAGGCAATTTAAGATTAATTGATCAGGGATAAATCCTTTCGGGAGTCTGTTCCGCAAAGTGACAGTTCTGGAGAAGAAGCTGTGTAAGTGGAACTTCTTCTTTACAAAAGGAATATGCAGGAATTGGAAAGATATCGACCATGCGTATATGACATTGTGGATCCTAGCTGTGAAGTTTGGGACTGGTGGGGCTTAGGAATGAAGCGCTTATGAACATTTGCCATGGAGATAGCGATAAAGCAGTTCGCACTAAATATACTTAATGATTATAATAACTGATGGACGGATTTACCTCTGTAAGTCGGAAGATAATCCATTGAACGATATTGAATACAGAGGTTAAATTTTAATGATATAACGGTATATAAACTCTACAGGATCAGAGATTGGCAGCTGATCTCTTCTCTGACCAAGCTTTAACAGCTCAGGTGGTAAAAAGTTGGCTAGTCACGTTCAATGTCTCGAAAACCAAACTAGTGACGTTTCATAATCATCGTGTACACACATAACTTTTACCGATCGCGATGAACAGTTGTACCCCTGTCTTTAGCGCCTAATGAGACAAACTCCACCCAGACCTCAAGTGGAACTCTTACATACAATTCATCATTAACTATACTAGAAAAATGCTACTGTCCCAGAAAATACCTAACTCCTCCTTACCATTTTATTAATACAGATCGATATTTGACAAATGTTTGGAAATTGAGAAGATTTTCGAAATTCCAATCACGTGAAGAAGGCCGGAACGTGCGACGACCAAAACGTTGTAAATATGGCAACAAAGATGAGCACAACAGTCCGAACAATGTAAATAGTGTAAATAATTGTAATGTCAATCGACATCTCCAGTTTCCTTGATCTATCCATTATCCTTCTCATCCTTTCCTCTATCATTCCTATCTGATCTTGCCCCAAATCTTCTGTAACCCCTTGCGTCCTAGTGGCTTCCCGCCTTGCTTGGGGTGAATCGCTTAAAAAAATACTATAACTCATCTCAGAAATATAGACAGATATAAAGAGGAATCAACAAGATAGTAGATAATGACTAGCGTTACATTTAAATTTTTGAAGATGAAAGTTTGCTGAAAAGCAAGGAACAAGAAGTGATTTCTACAGTGTGAGAGAAGAAACTGTTAGCATAGAACTTACGGTTGCATCTAGCTAAATTGATTGTAAATTAATGCGGCCTTGTTGCCAATTTGGTACTTTACTTAAATTCATAAAGACCAGATACTATAGGTAAATGTAATATTTATTTTGCGTAATACAAAAATATGGCCCGAAGGTCAAAAGGTGGGTAAGGGAAGGCTGGTCTGTCTTATCTTAAACTTAGCTAGTCACAATTACTGACCTATTCCTTACACCAAAACAACACATTCTTACTTACCATTCTTACTACAGACATCACAATAAATCTGAGGCTGTAGGAAATCCTAATTAATTCCCCTATGTACAAATTGTTTTTGGTAGGGGAGAATAAAATAACAATTTTAAAAATGAAACCTCAAGGAATATTTACAATGGTTGCAATTTTTATACATAGAGGAAAGTAATATTTATTTTTAGCAATACAAAATCGTGGCAGAAGGCCAAAAGGAAGACTAGAAGAAGGCTGGTCTTTAATCTGTCTTAAATTTAGCTAGCCACATTTACTGACCCAAAATATACGACAGTATTCCTTACACTAAAATAACACATTCTTAATTACCATTCACACTACAGTCACCATAATACCTTCAAGTCTCTATGAAGTCTGAACTAGATCTCATATGTACAATTTGTCTGTGGAGGTGAGGAATAACATAATAACATTTAAAAATGAAACCATAATGAATATTTACAATGATTACAATTTATATACAAGAAACTAAGCAAAATAGTGTTAGTAATACCTCCCCCCCTACACACAATCAATAACTGTGCAGAAACATCAGTTAACAGGACAAAATTAATGCGGGACTTAAATAATTTAAAACAGTCATTCGTCCAACCACTCACTGAAACACACACTCATTCAAACCCAACAAATACGAAAAGAACACTCGAAAAGACGAAAGCCGTCGCGCATTCACCGGAGAACTTATTAGGTTGGTGCAAAAATAATGACGTAATAATGTCGTTTTTTGACGTATTTTTAACGTCAAAAACGACATTCTTACGTCATTATTTTTGCACCAACCTAATACATCTCTGGTCACCTAAACGGGGAGTGAAGGGCGAATTAAACTCAAGAAAGTGGGGACAGAAATAAAATACAGCCTAAAGGAAAAATGTCACAAGGCCAAACGGGGGAATGGGGGGGGGAAAGGGCGGTCTTCACCTGTCTTAACATTAAACTTAGCTAACCACAAACACTGACCCAGACATACCACAATATTCCTAACACCAAAACAATACATTCTTACATACCTTTCTTACTACATTCACCATAATACCTCATTGTCTCTATAAAAATCCTAACTACTCCCCATAAGAAAGAGCGATATTTATATGTACAATGGTACAAAATGTGGTACAGGGCCAAAATGGGTAATGAGGGAAAGGACGGTCTCCCTCTGTCTTAACTTTAAACTTAGCTAGCCACAAACACTGACTGAAACATACAACAATATTCCTAACACCAAAACAACGCATTCTTACTTACTACATTCACCATAATACCTCATTGTCTCTCTGAAAGTTCTAACTAATCCCTACATGTACAATTCATTGTCTGTGGTGGGAGGGGAAAAAAACAACAAATTTTAAAATCTAAACTCCAATGAATATTTACAAAAATGAACAAAATATATATATACAAGAAACTAAACAAAATAGTGTTAGTAATACCCCCCTCCACACACACACACGCACAATCCTTGGCAGAAACATCAGTTCATTGGACGAAATCAATGCGGGACTTTAATAATATAAGACATTCATACATCCCAAGCACTCACGCAACCACAAACTCATTTAAACACAACAACAAATACGAAAACACACACTCGAAACGAAAGACGAGAGGCGGTGGGGAATTAAACCAAAGAAAACATGGGACAGAAATAAAAGGGGCCAATGAGCATACAACCTTAGCTAAGTTAACTGGAATAAAGAAACTAAAGACACAAAAACAATCCTAAACTAACCTAATTTCGGGCGGGGCTGCCTAAGTTTAATACAGAGAGAACAATATTCTGATGCGTAACTAGAAAAAGCTGGAGATTCGCCTCCAGCTGTGCTGGTCAAACTCTCTGCCTCCGGGCAGAGAGGATCCCCAAGTGAGGCTATGTCGAAGGACAGAGTCTCGTCTCAGGAAACAGCTACCCGACCCCGTTTTATACGGGGTGTACGGGTAAATTTTGGCCGAGCCTACGGGCTCAAATACCCCTCATTAAATTCGGCCTTGTGCCACGTTTGACCGATTGGGGCGGTTGGTCGATATTCTAACCAGGGGAAAGTTCATTCGATCAATTTCCATGAAAATATTTATCGAAAAGGTACAGAGAAGCTACGTTACGGCGGTGGAAAAGTGAGTGACGCCGAGATGCCAAGTCGGGAAAAACTGTTGCATGTTACTGCAAACGCCTTTAATGGCGGGAATATTTGTTTTGTCGTTCGATTCCGACATTTTATAATAATTTTTTGTTTTTTTTCGCTCGGATTTCTTTCTTCAGATTTGCCTATTTTTGTTCATATGATAAATATAGAGATGTGCTTACTAAGGTCATTATTCTGCCATAAGACTCATTTGTTTTGGATAATATTTTTATATTTGTCTATTTTTTTCTCCCGTTTGTTTCTGTGGTGTTCTTGGAGATTTTTATGTTAGTCCAAGCAAGAAAAACACACAAAAAAAAGAAAGAAAGAAAAAGAAAAAAAAGGAAAGAAAGAAAGCAATGTCCGTTGAGGAAGTAAGAATTTCAAGACATAAAATCTCTAACACATTTTGAATAATCCCCCCCTTTTTTTTATGAAAAGAAAACCTTTTTCTTTTCGTATTAGCCTCCCGCGTTTTTCGTTTTTGTTGATTTTTATGCGTGTTCCCGTTGCTGCCGAGTGAAACGCTAGCCGTCGACTCCACCAGAGCGTGTTGAGCTTCAACTGTGCGGAACCTGTTTTAATGAAGTAGTACGCTCTCCTGTAGCTAATTACAACCGGGCACACATGTTTAGGAGATTGTTCGACACACTCTGAGGGACTGGCTGTCCTCAAATTCAAAATTTCAGACATGATGCAAGGGAACACTTTATAGGACGAGAAAGGGAACGAAAGCAATGACGAAAAGCAGGGGGGAAATGAGAGACAGACGAATGAAAAGGAATGGAAGAAACGAAGACGGTAAGGAGAAAAAAAAAAGAATTAAAGAAAGATATAAGGAAGGAGGAAAAGAAGGGAAGGGGGGAGATAACAAGATGGTATGAAGGCAAAGGAAAAACGGGAGATATGATAGAATAGATAGGAAGAAATCAGAAAAGAAATGAAAGGACGGAGGAAGAAAGAAAATAGTCAAAGAGAAATAGGAGACAAAAGAAAAGAAAGGGGAACGTGGAGACATGAAAGAAATAAAAGTGAGAAAGAAAAGGATGACAGAAAAGAAGAAGACGATAAAAGAAAATGGCAGATCGATGAAAGGAAAAGACGAACGAAGATGAAAAGAAGATGGTGAGGGAAAATGGCGGTAAATTGGAGAAAATGAAGGATCGAAGAAAGAAAGGAAAAAAAAAGGAAGACGCTAAGGTGAAATGGCGGTAAATTAGAGAAAAGGAAGGAAGGAGTGACAACGAAAAAAATGGGAAGATGACAAGGAGACATGACGGTAAATTAAATGAAAAGGAAGGAAGGAAGGCAAGACAGAAAAAAGGAATGAAGGAAGGAAGGCGTGAGTGACTACGGAAAATGGAAGACGACAAGGAGAAATAACGGTAAATTAAAGGGGAAGGAAGGAAGGAAGAAAGGAAGGAAGGATAACGGAAAGGTAGAGAAAAGGAAGGAAGGAAGGAAGGAAGGACAGAGAAGGTGAAGGAACGAAGAAAGGATAACGGAAAGGCAGAGAAAAGGAAGGAAGGAAGGAAAGAAGGAAGGAAAGACGGAGAAAAGGAAGAAAGGAAAAAAGGATAACGGAAAGGCAGAGAAAAGGAAGGAAGGAAGGAAGGAAGGAAGGAAGGACGGAGAAAATGAAGAAAGGAAGAAACGATAACAGAAAGGCAGAGAAAAGGAAGGAAGGAAGGAAGAAAGGAAGGAAGGGCAGAAAAAAGGAAGAAAGGAAGAAAGGATAACGGAAAGGCAGAGAAAAGGAAGGAAAGAAGGAAGTAAGGAAGGAAAGACGGAGAAAAGGAAGAAAGGAAGAAAGGATAACTGAAAGGCAGAGAAAATGAAGGAAGGAAGGAAGGAAGGAAGGAAAGAAGGAAGGAAGGAAGAAAGGATAACGGAAAGGCAGAGAAAAGGAAGGAAGGAAGGAAAGACAGAGAAGGTGAAGAAAGGAAGAAAGAATAACGGAAAGGCAGAGAAAAGGAAGGAAGTAAGGAAAGACAGAGAAAAGGAAGGAAGGAAGGAAGGAAGGAAGGAAGGAAGGAAGGATAACGGAAAGGCAAAGAAAAGGAAGGAAGGGAGGAAGGGAGGAAGGAAGAAAGGAAGGATAACGGAAAGGCAAAGAAAAGGAAGGAAGGAAGGATAACGGAAAGGCAAAGAAAAGGAAGGAAGGAAGGAAGGAAGGATAACGGAAAGGCAAAGAAAAGGAAGGAAGGAAGGAAGGAAGGAAGGAAGGAAGGAAGGAAGGGACAACGCAAAAAGGGATGACAGCAATCCAAATGGCGGCAAATTAAAGAAAGGGAATTAAGAAATGCATGAAGACGAATGAAAAGACAGGAAGAAAGAAAACTGAGACGGCATGGAGAAATGGCAGAGAGATGAAAGGAACAAACAGGCTGTGGGGAAAATGAAAGACGAATGGAATAACAGGATTAAAGAACAACGGAAGAAAGAAAGATGGGAAATCGGAAAATGGCGGTAAATTAAAATGGAAAAGGATGGAAGGACAAAAAACGGGTGACAGAAGAAAGGGAAAACAGCAAGGGGAAATCGCTGCAAATTAAGCAAGAATAAAATGAAAGAAAACGGAATGAGAAATGGCGGAGAAAAGCAAGCAAGGAAGGAAGGATGGGAGAACGGAAGGAAGGATGGGAAGATGAGAGAAGAAGGAATATACAAGGAGAAGTAGCTGAAAATTAAGGAAAGGGAGGAAGAAGTAAAGATGGGAAAAAAGGGACGAGAGAAGAAGGAAGACGTCAAAGGAAAATGGTAGACATTTAAAGAAAAGCTACGAACCCAGGTGTGACAACAAAAGAAAGGAAGACGACAATAAAAAAATGGCGTTAAATTAAAGAGAGGAAGGAAGGAAAGGAAAGGAAGAAAAGGAAAGGAAGAAAAGGAAAGGAAGAAAAGAAAAGGAAGAAAGAAAGAAAAAGGAAGGAGGAAAACATAAGTACATGTATATTCAAAATCAAACAGAATATCTCCCACATATATAAAACCCAATGGTCTGTGTAACTATTGGGTTGGTGCATAATTATCAGGCGTTTTTTAAACAATATTTATTATGAAAAAGAAATATAACAATTCAACGTTTTTAAATAATTATTCCGGAGCGTGATTTTATAACCTGAAAATAAAATAATATTTTTATTAACAAAAAGTAAACAAAACAATAATTTTTATTAACAAATAACTCGCCTACAAAAACGCCTGATAATTATGCACCAAGCCAATAATTTTATATTATGCTAGCATTCGCTTTTCGCCTCCCTACATATGCAAATTCAGTAAATGGGCAGTTTCATATGGACGGTTATAAGCGAATGTGTGAGCAAGGGCAAAAATTACTCAGGCCTCGCAACTAGTGTCACGCTAACGCTAAAATACTCTTATATCGGTGCAATGGGGGATAAGCTGCTGCATGTTTGGTATCCCCGCATTCAATGTCGCGAACAACATGAAAACAGAAACATAGCCCTGATGTCTCACAACACGATAGATACTATACTTCGAGCCCAACGAGAAACCATGTTATTTACCTACCTCTCCACAGTGTCCGAATGTGACACAACGTTGTGGGATTTTCATACGAGTGCATAATGGACAACGTCAAATGCTGGCGTCGGTATCCATCGACCTCACCTGTAGTGTAGTAGGGAGATGTGTCTGCAAGGTTGAAATCCCCAAGACTAGGCTATTCTCATTGCTTTTCTTTTAACTATCCGAAGGCAGAAACACAACAGAAACGAGAAGACATACTACACTTTGATCACAAACTGGGTAGTATGTAGTTGGTATTGATCCACCTCAAGATGTACCCCATCGACTGGTGGATAAATACCAACTGGGTGGGATACAAGTTCGGTTGAATGTACGGTGCCTATACATACAGACCAAAGGCAAAATTTGCCTTATCCCCGCGACCACTGTCAGGTAGGCGTCGGTAACCAACAAACCATTCCTTTTTAGTGAAATAAGCAAGGTACTGCCGCATGTATAGATGGGACCAAGCCTACCTCATCACAGAGAACAGGTACTACATTTTGATCGATATGCAGTGATAGTGTGCATTCCGAATCTAGACAGAAGTGCTTATCCATATGTCAATTGGCCAGTAAAAGTTTATCCAAATTTTGTAAGAAAGAATTCTTTTTGGATTCCGCCAAATTTTTCCTTCATTCGATTACAATTAGATTGAAATATTCAAGTATCTTCAAATACCCTGGCATATCAGGAAAGAGACGGATATGCAATGTGTATGGCCCATTGCCTGGCATCTCGTTTACCGTCGCTCTCTCAAAGACATGCCGTCGCCTCCCTCTGTCTATTCTACAAATACTTTCATGGCAACTGCTCCGACCAGCTACTTTCGCTAGTTCCCAAACTGCACGAATTTAAACGTGCTACTAAGTTGGCATCTCAGTCCCATCCTTTCACTGTCAAAACGATTAAATGTAACCGTCTCTTCTACTCCAACTTCATGTCTCGCACTTACCGTCTGTGGAAATCCCTTCTTCCCGATAGCTATAATCTCCAAATATTCAAATGCAATGTCAATCGATATCTCCAGATGCCTTGATCTCTTCCCCGTCCTTCTCTTCATCCTTTCCTCTATCACGCCTCTTTACTCTTGTTCTCACTCTCTATAACCCCTTGCGTGCTAGTGGCACTCCTGCCTTGCTTAGGATGAAAAGCTTTAAAAAAAAAGTTATAAGAAATTTAGTATAGGAGATAAGGAAATTGAACTTAGAATAGGCTACGTAAGAGTTAGTTTCGCCCAACGCGGCAAACCTCTACAAAACCAAAAACATTAACCTGAAAACTTAAGTCATATTCTTAAATAACCTCATCAGATCGAGGCATTCGCTTGGATATCATGAATGGCGATAAATCCGTTCAGAAATATCTAAACTCTCAGCTGTATACAACCGATTTCGAAGATCAATGTTTAAAATTGTTTCGAGTGAGTGAGGCCTGTGGATCTTCGCGAGAAAATCCTTCTTCGAACATTGTTGACTGGCGCTACAGAATCACAAAGAATTCTACCAAATCACATAAACCATATCACTTAAGAACTTTCAACAACTAAATTGAATATCACAGAGAAAATAATGACTTTATCACGATGTTGACGTTCCACACTGCTTCAAACAAAATGTTAGAAAGGAAACCCGCATCAGTAAAGGTAAAACCGATACCAGTTACTGGACTTGAGATATCTATTTTCCTTAAAAATTGTTTTAAGAGTAATATTTTATAAATTTCAACCGAAACCAGTACTGGCTGTTCGATCAATGTTTAAAATGGCCTTGAGTGAGTGAAGCCTGTGGGTCCTGGAGAAGACAACATCTCTTCGAACATTATGGACTGGCGCTACAGAATCGCAAAACAAAGAATTGTATCGAATAACAGAGAACACATCACTTGAGGACTTTCAACAGCAGCAACAACTAAAATGGATATCACATGTAACTCGAAAAATACTGTAACAATCAAAATGCTGACGGTCCACACTACTTCAAATAAAAAAGTCCACTTTAGCGTAATGAGCGAGGTATACATGGGACCAGGCTTACCTCAGAGAACAGATACTACACTTAGTTCAAATAGTGGAGGCTAAGATTAGACAGTAATAACGTGCATTCTAATTCTAAACAGAAGTGCATATCCATATATCAATTAGATGTTGTTTTTAGCGGGGAAATTATGCTAGGTCAATATAACATTTAGGACTATGTACTCACATATATTCAAACTAGAAAGTCTGTTTAATTTTTTTCAACCTCTTTAATCGGAAACTTAAAATCCAGTACTCTGCACAGATGGCAAATAAATCTTGAAAACGTTCATATCAAACATATCTCAGACCAAGGTGTCCAATTTAAATTTTTTTTTTATTGTTTTCACCTTTTTTTTTTCAATAGAAATTATGGAATACATTGCATGAAGCTTTGGGAGTATAAAACGGAAATGATGTGTTATCAGAAGTATATAAACACCACACGTACTCACTCATACACGCGCGCATTCATCAAATACTCAAATACTAAAATGAAGAAAACGTGCTCTCCGCCAGGATTAAAACCTGCGTCCATCTTTACAGGAGTAGCTACCCTTTGATCCGGCGGGTTTTGACCGCTCGGCTACGAAGAACATCCCAATCAAGCAAGGTCCTATTTTGCGGAGAGTAAAATCTCTTTATTAAGTTTCCTCGAGAAGGCAGTCCAGTAGACGAAATATTGTCGGAAATATTCGCCGCGTCTACTCAAATATGGGCATCCACTAAAAATAACGTTTGAAGCATTAGTAATAATAATAATAATATTAATAATAATAATAATAATAATTACATTGTGATGTAATATAAATTGAATTGCACCACATATTTGATTTAAAAGAACTGATCCAAGGTGCAAATTTTCGGGATAACAACTGAGACATTACTCTATTTATTGAACAATTTAGTTCATGCCACATTGACTGATAAACTCCTACAACAAAAAAAAATTCTTAAATTACCATATTAGTAAAAAAGGCACTCACTTAAATTTTCAAAAAAATTCAACCCTAGCGTTGCGACTGCACGCTCCAAAAGTTTGTATCCATTATCAATAATACATTTCAACAAAACATATTTCGATTCTCATTATATTTTTTTCGTCTCTGATGCTAACTGAATTTTACCAAAAACAGAATAGTTTCCATGCCTGATGACGACCGGTAGAGCCGTCGAAAGTACTTGCGTATTTAAGAAAGACCTTATACAGTTTATAATTTAAAAAAAAAAAACCAAAACAAGATTCATCGAGTGATTAGTAGGTTAATGTACATTTAAAATTTTGTTACCGAAGGGATTTCGCCATTTTATATCATTAACTTTACTGATTTACTTTTTGTATGAATGATTCATTGTAATATAATATAAATTGAACTGCACCACATATTTGATATATATATATATATATATATATATATATATATATATATATATATATATATATATAGTTAGGTAATGAAATGTTTGGCAATCCGTATGGATAATCTCAAGGAGGATTTATTCCCGAGAGCTCAATGTAAAACCAGAGCGGATATTATCTATCTATCTGTCTGTATATATTGTCATCCACAGACTGACTGTTTCGCTGTATCACAGCTCATCAGTATGGCTAGATATCCGATTTGCTCAAGCCGGAATCAAACACTGACTTGTTTGGCATCAGTCGGAGATTCCATCCCTGAGCTATCAGCGCCCTTCATAGAGGAAGGTGGATTTTTACGTACTTATTTTTCGAGTAAACACGCCAATAACCGAGAGTGCTCAATTTATAGAAGAGCTTTGTAGTATTAAAAGTAGTAATCTCTCAAGAGTGCTCGACTGGAATTAAATTTGTCCGGGGGCGTATATATATATATATATATACCGGGTGTAGCAGCAAAGTTTTCCAAATCGTGTAACAGCAAAATTGTCCAATTGTTAAATCAAGCATTTAATCGTTGTGTCTTGGAAATGATTAACGATATCTTACTTGAAGTTTTTATAACACTATCGGACTCTACTTTGAACAATAAGAATATATTTACCTCTAAGTTAAAATACTGATCCTTCTTGCTGTTGTGACCTCCTGACCCAGTTTTCCTATATACTGTTTCCTCTTTTTAAAACCTATCCACCGTTCTCTTGATGGTTATTGAATAGACTTTGAAGATGGAAGCCAGAGATCGTACCATTATGAAGTCCTGAATAATCTTTTTCGTCCCACAATTGCTCAGTTGGGAAGACATAGTGGGACTGAAAGAAAACGATTTTAACTTGTTCTCTTTTTAGCTGAATAACTCAAAGGGTTTCTCAGTGATTCTTACGACAAATGATGTCAAGATGGCTAAACGTCTTAACAAAACTGGGAAAAAAAGTTTAGTGTTTTTTTAGATATTAAATATTTTATGGGATACACAATTATCCCATTTAAACGATTTGGACGATTTTGTCTTACACCATATACATATATATATATATATATATATATATATATATATATATATATATATATATATATATATATATATACTTTCCAAAGTGCCGCACGCTGGGTTCGCCCCACTCCATACCGATAACATCAGGAAGTCTCCTGGATGACAAATAAACCGAGGTGAGATTCGAACCTGGGTCTCATGGTCATATATATATATATATATATATATATATATATATATATATATATATATATATATATATATATATATATATATATATTTCGTTAAATAATATAGACAAGTATTGTCTATTCATAATTTCTAATTCATAACGTCTGATAAGCTTAATAACATTATCATTAAACGAAGAAAGAAAATCACAAGATTGATCCATATTTTTTAATCCAATCTAAGCTTTCGGTTTACCTAAGCCATTATCAAAGATGTCAATTACAGTACAACATATTAAGCAATATACGGACAAGACAGTGATGATAGTTCGTTATTGTTTACATGAATGATTTCCAAGCAACGATAAACACGTACACATAAGACGCTAGAAGCGAAAATCGCACCGCAGCTCATGACGTCACACATCACTGTCTTGTCCGTATATTGCTATTAAGCTTATCAGACGTTATGAAAAGAATTTACATAAAATAAATAGACAACACTCGTCTTTATTATTTAATGAAACATGTATGAATGAAAAATGCTGCCTATATATATATATATATATATATATATATATATATATATATATATATAAATTAATTGATTTAAAATATGTTTTTTTTTCGCTACACAGTTCCAACCATGTTTCAAAAATAGAAGCTAAAAACCCCGAATTTAAAAATAAAAATATCTATAAGAACACCGGATTTTATATCTTACTGTTCTTTCTTTTTATTTATTATATATATATATATATATATATATATATATATATATATATATATATATATATATATATATATATGCGCGTGTGTGTGTGCATGTAATAAAATGTCAGCAGAATTATAGAATAAGTTCCAAATGGGAAACCTTTATAAATCTAACATGTTTCTCTTTTATTTAAACTTCATCAGCAATATTTTGGACTTTCATAAAATTTTCGATAAAGTGATATGTGATGTCCATTTTAGCGGTTGCCGCTGTTGAAAACCCTCAAGTGAAATGGTTGGTTCGTACATTTTATTCTTTGTCATTTTGTAGCGTCAATCCACAAAGTTCGAAGAAGTGCGATTTTTCGTCAAGACCCACAGGCTTCACTCGATAAATGACATTTTTTTTTAAAACATTGAGCTGCCAGTTTAGATATTTCTGTTTGAAGATAAAAAAAAAATATATAAATTTCAACCGACTGCAGTAATGACTGCTCGGTCAATGAATATTTCCTTATAATAGAATGGTTATTATTACCATTACCATTATCATTATTATTACCATTACCATTACAAATGGATGTTAACACACTATACTTTATTTTCGATTCTCGAAAATAAATCATTTTTTCATCGCTTGTGACGTGTCCAAAGATAACATTTCTGTGACGAACAAGAAGAAAAGAATGATTTTTTTTAAATGCAGCTAAATGTTTGTTTCGGTGACTTAAAAAGAAATACATTGTCCTTGCTTCTGATTTTCTTCTAAAGTTTGTAAATAATCTAATACAGTTGACTGATTGCACAAATAATGAAGAACTGAACAAACACAGAAGACACTCCTTATGTATTCATGACACTGTGCAATATATATATATATATATATATATATATATATATATATATATATATATATATATATATATATATATATATATATGTTAAAATTAATTGTGTACATTTTTATTTATCTTCTAAGTAGACGAAAGAATTCATTGTAGCCTGAGGTATTGACTTAAGGTAACCTTAAAATGCGCTAAGCAAATCTAGGTGATTTGCAACCGACTTATAATAGTGTGCGGTCTGCGTCGCGCTGAACTGGAAAAAAACGATTTTCCAAGCCAAATAAATATTAAACCATCTACAGTACTATAACGTCTTTATTTATTAACTTATTTGCATATAAGTAAAAAGTCTGAATGAAACAAATAGTTTCGCTTTGTCACACAGATATTTCCTCTCAGCTATTGGTCGACTCAGCTTTCGTGGTATGATGTGGTAACAAGTCCAGAAGGAAAAATATTAAATTCCAAAGCACCTTGAAGAGGGACTGTCTGAATATATGTCCTAGATATACAACTGCTACTATGGCTAGTGTACAGTTGGTAACCCTAACGCTCTTATGATTTATTTGGGTAGGCAGTAACGGATATGATTCATAACTGTTAAATGAGAAGCTAATTCTATAAACAACAGCCACCTGCGCTACTGCAAAGCTCTTCAGTACAATGAATCGAGCCCTATGGCTGATTGGCATTTGTTTACATTCGTAAAAACAATACGCTAGATTTAGCTGACTCATTCTGACGAAGGAAAATAGCTCAGTGGTACAAACTCTGACTGGCACCGGTTGGGTTTCAATCCTAGCTAGAGGCATTCGGAGGTTTAGTCACACTGAGGAGCTGTGATACAGAGAAAGAGTACTGTCTGCGAATGATATATATATATATATATAATAAACACTATATATATATATATATATATATATATATATATATATATATATAAAAGAAATGTTCCATTAAATAATTTCGACATGTCTTAATGGAAATATGCTGCGAAAATTTACTTGAGAAATGAAACTAAAAGTAATTTAAACAGCTATAGCACATTTCTCTCATCCTGTAGTCTGTAATTTATTCAATCAGACGTGCCTAATAGAGAATTTGCTGCTTAAATACACACACACACACACACACACACACACACACACACACACACACACACACACACACACTCACACATACATACCCCCCCACATATATATATATATAAAACAAAACCGTTGATGGAACTAACGGACAAATTGCCAAGACCTAAAGCACTTACCCAGATAAAGTCTTGCACAAAAACCACAATAGAGAAGAAAGAAAAAGAAAAAAAAGACCTAAAGCCAAGCGTACCTACAATGAAAGGATGGCCTTAGTCATAACACAAATTTCACGATCGCGCGATCTTCAGATGATATGAATATATATATATATATATATAATAAATTAAATAAATGAAAGGAATGTACTAAAACTAAAGCTACCATTTCCAAGAGCCTGGCAAAAGAAGAATTATAGAAGACACAGACCTAAACTAAAGCAACAGTGCTTCATGTCTATAGAATCAAGAAACGGGAAATGGAAAATAAAAACAGAATCTTAATAATAACAATCGCGATCTTCAGATCTAAAGATTGCGAATAACTTGAAAGTCAGCCGTACGGTTTTAAATTGGATAAATACCTTGTTATTATCTATCTCAGTCTATTCAGTATGTATGTATGTATGTATGTATGTATGTATGTATCTATCTATCTATCTATCTATCTATCTGTCTGTTCAGTATCTATCTATCTATCACAGCCTGTTCAGTATCTATCTATCTATCTATCTATCTATCTATCTATCTATCTATCTATCTACTTATTTCAGTCATATCTATCTATCTATCTATCTATCACAGCCTGTTCAGTATCTATCTATATATCTACTTATTTCAGTCTGATCTATCTATCTATCGATCTATCTATCTACTTATTTCAGTCTGCTCGTATCTATCTATCTATCTATCTTTCTATCTATCTATCTATCTATCATAGTACGTGAAAATTACGGCAATTTAACTCATTTTTTCAGGCTAGCAGAATATGTATATAACAACAATTATAATTTTCAATAAATCAAGAAAGGCTCAAGTGACTTATCTGACTGACCGACTCAATAGCCCCTCCCCCCTCATCAGAAGCATTATCATATCCCATATTTATAACTCTCGGAATGAACGATGATTAATTCTCACATTCAAATATCATATCTAGTGTGTTCCGAAGTGGATAAATATAAAATCTTTTAATAAGTTCAATTGATTTACCAAACATCGGGCCCTGAAAAGCAGTACGAAGGGCAAAACTCGGATAATCAAATAAGTCGCTAGTACTTTTCTTAATTTACGGAATATTACAACTCTAATTATCTTTTGGGCACTTTTTATCAGAAGTCTTGCAAACCTGAAAATAAAAATAAGTAAATACAATTTAATTGGTTCTAAATTTAAATATTCTCAAATTTCTATTGAAAGTCTAGTGTTTCAAGAATTTGAAAAGTTAGAGTTAGCACCCGTTCGTTCAGAAAATATAAATGTGAAATCTGATAAGTTCAACAAATTTATCAAACATCAAGCTCTGATGAGCGTTTCGACGCGAAACTCTTGAGTCCGTCAGTCAGATAAGTCACTTAAAGCTTTCTTTATTTATTGAATATCTATCTATCTATCTATCTATTTCAGTCTATTTCTTCCAATCTATCTATCTATCTATCTATCTATCTATCTATCTATCTATCTATCTATCTCAGTCTATTTCTTCCAATCTATCTATCTATCTATCTATCTATCTATCTATCTATCTATCTATCTATCTCAGTCTGCTCGTATCTTTCTATCTCAGTCTGCTCGTATCTATCTATCTATCTATCTATCTATCTATCTATCTATCTATCTCAGCCTGTTTCTTTCAATCTATCTATCTATCTATCTATCTATCTATCTATCTATCTATCTATCTATCTATCTATCTATCTATCTATGTATATATACATACACATATATATATATATATATATATATATATATATATAGATATATACATATATATATATACATATATATGCACATAGATATATATATATGTATATATATATATGTGTATAAATATATATATATATATATATATGCATATATATATATATATATATATATATATATATATATATATATATATATATATATATATATATAAACAAGGAACAAGCGTAATTTCTTATTTAAATTTATATTACAAGGCATATTGGTGCAAATTTAATAAACAAAAACAACCGGTTTCGTCCCAGCTTCTCAAGTTTTATTCTGGCAATAAAAAGACAAATGTGTAAATTAATTTATAGGTGACCAATGTGAGGGAGGAAAAAAAACAAACTCACACACACAAAAATAAAAATTTCCAAGGAAAACTAGAGACCAATAATATTGAGACCCAGCAAGCAATCCCTCTGTTTACAGAGAGAAGGCTTGCGGGATCTGATATATATGGACTCCAGGAACTTGAGATGATATAAAGAGTAAGACCGAGACAAAATAGAGAAACAGTCTTCATTAAAGTCTGTAACACAGCTTGGTAGGTCTAGTGTATTATTCTAATGTTTATTTGGATGAGCGGTAAGGCTTATGTTACGAATTATTCTAGCGACTGTAGAGTTGAAATAATTGTTGATCCGAATGCTTTTTTGTGGCTATTTTATAATGTTTATTGTTTGTTAGCTTTGTTACACATTATTCATTATTTACTATTTGTAAAAAAATAACCCTTTGTAATCAGTAAATATGAGAACAGTACAATACTTTCTAAATATATCTAGGAAATTAAAAACAATCCAAACAAAAATATCATGGAAAATAAGGGAAACACCATCAAACTACAATTATAAATCATTATAGAACATTGGTGGTAGCACAGCGACTTCCAATCACCCCAGGTGGATGGAAAAGCTTCGCTCGCCGGTCCCTTGGACATTGAAAAATAAAAAAAAGGGTACGCCATATCAAATAGTTTGAGAAAGACTGCCTGGCCCAATTTTCAAGCCGCTGTTTTACAGCGGAGAATAAATTTGCACACGAGAGTAAATTTGCAAATAACAAACTGCAGACAAATTCTGATCGGTTTAATTTTACCGGTAAGTAAAGGTAATATTAACTGTTTCCTTATAAGGAAACATTCGGCATTCATTGACCGTGCAGCCAGTTTTACTGTCGTTTGAAATTTATTAATTCTTTATATAAAAGCAATTTTTCAGTAAAAATAAGTTTTTTTCAAGTGCTCTATCACCATTTCCAGTATCGATAGGAGTTTCCTTTCTAACTTTTTGTTCAAAGTAGTGTGGAAGGCTAATATTTTGATTATATCCTTATTTCCTCTTCGAATTTCCCGTGCCATCCACCTTAGTTCTTCTGCTGTTGAAAGACCTTAAGTGATGTGGCGTCTTTTATTTGGTGCAGATCTTGTTTGTGATTCTGTAGTGCCGTTCTACGAGGTACTTGCTAAGACCTACAGTCGTTATTCATTGTACGCCATTTGTAATCATTGATCAGAGAAAGCGGTTGTCTAGAGCTAACAAATCAGATATTTCGAAAAGAGCTTGGTGACAAGCAGGGCAACCGTATTAGTCTCGATCTAGATAGGCTATTTAAGAACACGGCTCGAATTTCTTATGTTAATATTTTGGTTGTGTAGCAATTGCCGGTGTTGGGGAAAAGTAGCCCTAACATAGTCTATTCTTTGTTCACTTTCCTTATCTCCTATACTAAATTTTATTATAACTGATCCATAAACCGAGGGATTTGAGGTGTTTAGTATTTACTAATTCAGTTATCAAAATGAAGCCTGTGCATAGAGAAAAATTAGGCTACGCGCCTGTCTAACTAAACACAGAAGTAGAAGAGAATTTCAACAAAGGACGCATAACCATTTGGCTTCATCGGCACGATAAAATCAAAGGTCAATGTTCTTCATCAAACACGAATGCCTTTCATCTGTCAGAACTGGAACACTTGTCATTCTAACAATTAGGAGACCAATAAATGTACAAATTGGGCTCAAGAAGAATCGAACACGTCTAGATTTAAAGAAAGCAGACGAGATTAATTTTTGGAGATGTTATTTGATATGGAGTAGGTTGGGTAAAATTTCAGGCCAAACGAATTAGTAAGAAATATTTTATTTCTTTGCTTCTGGAGTCAGTTAGTAGGAGGGATGTGTAATAAAGAACGAGGTAGGCAAATTACTTTGTGGTTTCCGATGGGAAATAAATAATTCGGGAGTAAATCAAAGGGTAATGGCGGTGAAGGGACATCAGTAATATATATATATATATATATATATATATATATATATATATATATATATATATATATATACACACTTTTACAGAGATATATTACAGTTAGGCAAATTTAGATTTACAATGGGCTTTCTGAATAAAAACGATTTGTCACATTTGGCTCTCATCTATCTATCTATCTATCTATCTATCTATCTATCTATCTATCTATCTATCTATCTATCTATCTCAGTGTTTATT
>CAHIKZ030005502.1:1150000-1212500 GCA_903632075.3 Acanthosepion pharaonis | reverse complement strand
TTATTTTTGCACCAACCTAATAGTTTAAAATATAGGCAAAAATCTTAACATCAACAAGTTCTTTTCGGGGTGAAACCATTTTCAGCACAGGAATAAACGTTTTGAAGTCAAAAATAACTCCACGAGAATATTTAATATTACGTTGGCCAGAAATGCATTTGATGTATTGTTTTTCAAACGAAAACGACATGTTTCGGCCAGTTTTATTTCCATCTAATGTATAGGATTTGGTTTATGTTACTTCCTCTTTAATATTACGTTGGCCAGAAAGTCGTGACTCACTTAGGAAGCGGAAAGAAAACAACAGACTTTTATGGCGCAACACCAACATTTATTCTTCATAATAAAGTCCATCATTCTGGACGACCTTCTGACAGCGATCAGCCAGCATCCGAATCTCTTTCCGCTGGATTTGAATAATAATAAAAAAAAAAAAAAAAACTGTAAACAAGCTTCTTACACTTCATCAAAAGTGTTGAATCGCTGGTCGCAGAGGAAGTGTGCCATTGAGCACACTTGGAGCAGCATCGGGACTGAATGGTGGATGTGACAGAATCTCAACACCATCCATCTGTTTGGACTTCTTAGTCAACCTGACAGTGTGTGGTCTCGTATTGTCTTGATGAAGATACTGTTCATACCAGTTTCTTGCAGTTTCCTTCCTGCAAAAGTTGCAGATTTTCCACTGCAGATATTGGACCACTCTATCAGGCTGAGTTTTATATTCAGTTGGTGCTTACACTGTGCAACCTGATACAAGATTATTATTATTAGGTTGGTGCAAAAATAATGTCGTAAGAATGTCGTTTTTTCACGTTAAAAAATACGTCAAAAAACGACATTCTTACGTCATTATTTTTGCTCCAATCTAATTATCCTTTTCCTTCTCCTCCTCCTACTTCTCCTCCTCCTCCTTCTCCTCATTCTTCTTCTTCTTCTTCTTCTTCTTCTTCTTCTTCACCACAGAAGGCAGTCTAAAAAGGAATTCTCTCATTTGTGGGGGCAAAATTTCTTCGATATGCCTGGCAACATTATTAAAGTTTGGATCATGCATGGACCTATGAAATTTGTTTTCATTCTTCATTCTGTTTTGGCGGCCATTTTGCAGAAGCGGAGAAAAATGATATTTTCGATTCACCCGCCAGGATTTTAGGAACAAGCCATAAAAATGGTTATAATTCATATCACGAGAAACTAATGGCTTCCGATTATTTTGAATAGACAAGCATTAATATCCCAATCGCGTTTGTTCGAACATCAAAGAAAAGAAAAATAAAAAACGTCATCTCAGTGAGCGGGAAAATCCCATTCGTAAAATGTTTCTTTCTCCTTTTCTTTCTTAAATCCAACCCTTTCTATGCGCTTTTATAAAATAATTGAAATATCTTATCGCTACTGATGCGATAACTGTTCTATTTAAAACTGGATACTCGAAAATCTTTTATAAGTTTTCATATATTCAAAAACAATAAGAACAAAAGAAACACATATACAAACACATATCCTTTAAGCGGAAGAACTTTCTTACCACCAGTCCAAGGAAGACATTTGTGTTACTATTACCCCCCGCCACAAGAAAGAGAATGTTTAACATCGTAAACCATAAGAAAAATTAATTCATTTTAATAATATGTGAAAGTATCCATACTTTTCCTGAAGAAGGCCCCGAGACCCGAAATACGTGTAGCAAAATTATGGAAAATAAAATATAACATATATATATATATATATATTTTAAAATCCGCATTACAACCAAAAATGTTTTCCAGTTTCTCTCTTCTTTGTAAATTATGTACTTTTCTCTCGTTGGAACAAGTCCCTATATATATATATATATATATATATATATGTGTGTGTGTGTGTGTGTGTGTGTGTGTGTGTGTGTGTGTGTGTGTGTGTGTGTGTGTTCGATTTTGTATATATATCACATATATATGTATATATAGGTATATATATATATATAAATGTGTGTATGTGTGTGTGTGTGTGATTTCTTTCATATATATATATATATATATATATATATATATATTGTCATCCACGGTCAGCCTGTTTCGCTGTACCACAGCTCATCAGTGTGACTAGACGTCCAGTTGCCTCTAGCTAGGATCAAAAAACGGCTGAATTGACGTTAGTCAGAGAATCTCCCCCTAAGCCGTTGGCGTACGGCAGGGATGAAAGTGGATTTAATCATAGTTGTTTTTTTATATATATAAACACACCAGTGACTGAGAGAACTCGATTCGTTTTATCGAAGAGTATTGCATTATTGGCAGTAGTAATCACTGCTTACAAACTCACACTTTCTACCTCGAGAGCTCAGCCGAAATAATTTTTCAGAAGCATATATACTGCCATCCACAGACATGTTGTTTCGCTGTATCGCAGCTCATCGGTGTATATTATAAATTTGGGTAAATGATCCCGACAGAGTTATACATTAAGGACAATTAGAAAAAACATTCATGAAAGTATGTTTCGAATATATATATATATATATATATATATATATATATATATATATATATATATATAAGTCATTTCGTCCATTTTGGGCTTTATAAAATCGTTGACTAAAAAGTGAATTGCATGCGTATGTCTTTGTGTGTATCTAAAATAATAAGATCCTATATTTTATTCCAAGCTGACGTTGCTCGTGACTAGAAAAGAAAGAAAATGAGTGACTTTGTATATATATATATATATATATATATATATATATATATATATATATATATACAGGGTGCAAAAAGAGCTATTTGAGGGCATTTTTAGTATGTTAAATAAACAGCAATATCTTAGCAAACAATGTATATATTTGATTCAAATTGACACAAATATCCTTCATGATACTTCTTTATCTAATTATTCTATGAAACCAACTTTGGCTTTAATGACTGCTTCTATTCGGGCTCGAAACCATCCACAAGCTGCAATTAAGTGGGACCTATACATTTTGGACATCACCTGGACAATGGCGCCTTCAGTGAAGCTATGGTACTATGAGGATGTCGATTAGTCTCCCTTTCAACCATGCTCCACACGAAATAGTCCATAGGATTTAAATCTGGCTAGTTAGGGGCCACATGTTGGGGTCACATGATCGTAAAAATTCTTTGATAACCAATCCTGGGTTACAATGACTTTGTGAAAAGGTGCAGAGTCTTGTTGAAAGACATATGGCCTTCTACTGCATACTTTATTTATCCAGGGATTAATAACTGTTTTAAGAACATTAATGTATCCAGCAGTATTGATCCTAAGACCTTGTGGGAAAATGTAAGGTGGCATGACATGACGTTCACTGTTCACAACTCCTAAACCCATCACAGTAACCGGATATTTGGTGTGCCTCACCCTGGGTACTTCAGAAGGAGATGCACATAGCCACCCATCATTCCGTCTGTTTGTTTTCTGATCTTCGTCAAAGTTTTTTTCGACAGAGAAAAACCAAAGCCTGCCATGTTCGTAGGGATTTTTCACTTTGTTCAGCAACCGTTTTGAACGTATGAGACGGTTTTCCTGTGTTTTCGCCGATATGAATTGGCCTTTCCTCATTACATATGACTAATATCGAATGTCCTGATGTACCACGGTTCTGATAGTCCATTCTGATACCTGGAGTTCTTTGGCGATGAACCTCACTGATCTTCCCGAGGTTCCCATCGATGATGTTTTGAACATTCCGTATAAATTCTGGTGTTCTCAAGGTATCCGAGCGCTGTGAATGCTTTTTTCTTTTTGCTACAGGGGAAACATTGCCATCACATCCCTCTAGCTCCAACCGAACCTTATGAACAAATAATCTGGCAACATGTAAAAAGTTACTGATTTTTAAATCTCTATGTTTTGCAGCTAAAGCAACAATAACTGCATGTCTTTTTATTTCTTGGGTTAACATCTTTCTCTGATTGGGTTATCTGAAATAAAAAAAATAATATTATAAATGATTTGAGTGTGTAGTGAACTTAAAACTATGTCCTCAAATAGCACTCGCACCGTCTATACACACACACACACACATATATATATATATATATATATATATATATATATATATATATATATATATATATATATATATAAAGTGGATTAACTATTTGCCCATAGCTGGGACTCTAAAAGTTACTACCAGCCTGGGCCAGGGTGAATCTGGGAACAGCAACAATTAAGAGATGTTTCCACGCTCTTCAAAAAGCTCCCAAAAAGAGGCCTTTGCTGCCGGGTGTAGTTTATAGATACACCCAGGATGCCTAAATTTTGGGTACGTTCTATTAGATATTAGCTTGATAGTTGCGTGCACGCAGTCTCTGGTCCTGAGCAGCAAGAATAAACCCTTCAGTCTCACACTTAAATTCAGAACTTTTTAGCCACTAATGGATTGTAAATTGGTCTACATCAGCAATTTTTGCTTCGAGGAAGGAACTGGCTATGTAGAATAATTTGGTTCCAGCTTTCTTTTATTTCTTTTGGTCTTTTTTCGCTTCTTGTTTCAGTTTTCTTCTTTTATTTTGCGGAAGTTGAATCTACTTCACCGCTATTTTCAAGACTTAACCAGAATTCTTTTTACATATTTATGGGCTTCTTTTGATTCAGAATAAAGCTTTTTACTTTTTTCATGCTCCATTACCAGTTGTAACATTCAATCTTCTATAGCGGTAAGACATATATATATATAAAGTTCCATTGTTGAAATTTTGTAAGACAATTCCAGTTGAATTATGCCCCCTACCCCCGACTGCCCTTTGACAGATGCAGACGATCAACATCTGTCTTTAGACTGACGTATTCTGTTGCATGTGAGTTGTTTGCGAATTTCTGCATCAATTTTCTTGAGTTCTTTTAAGTTCCAATTTATTATGGCGAAGCTATACGTTATAATTTCTTCTTCTTCTTTTTCTTCTTCTACTCCTCCTCCTCCTCTTCTTCTTCTTCTCCTCCTCTTCTTCTTCTTCTTCTTCTTCTTATTATTATTATTATTATTATTATTATTCTGCCCTTTCAAATTTCACTCATCGACCTGATCCACCAGCATTATATATATATATATATATATTTATATTCATACACACACACACACACACACACACACACACACACACACACACATATATATATATATATATATATATGAAGAAATATAGTTTTAAGGTGTGCTATATTTATGGGATAAAGTGCTCAGTATCTGAGATAGAGCGTATGTAAATATAAAAGTGCACATTGATGTCAACCCTCGGAGGTGACAGGCTGTTTCATACCTAGACACAATCGTCAGGCGACACACACACGCGCGCACACGCATATATATATATATATATATTAAAATCCTCAGTCATCACTAGGTGTTGACTTTAGTGTGCATTCTTATATATATATATATATATATATATATATATATATATATATATATATATATATATATATAAAAAAGAGTGACAACAGTCTGTTTCATGTTTGATGGAATCTTCAGACCTGAAACTTGCGTACAAGCATCTATCACCAATCGGTGTTGACTTCATTGAGGACCAAACTCAATACTCAACCCTAATTAAAAGTACGATAGAATAATATCGTTTCGATCATTGCTTGGTGCGCCATATATGAGGCCTTGTGTCAGCCCTAAGTTACGCTTCTTAAATCACTATATATATATATATATATATATATATATATATATGTGTGTGTGTGTGTGTGTGTGTGTGTGTGTGTGTGTGTGTATTTCTTTGTTTATTCAAAATTATAATTACCTTCCTACGGACATATATATATATATATATATATATATATATATATATATAAATGCCTCTTTTCCCTAAAATTGTTTGTGTCCCTTGTAATCATACATATACACAAACATGTATTTTCTGCAAACCTTCCCAATAAACATGAATGCTTACAATTGCATATATATCATTTGTAATCACGTTCCGTTTTGTAAAAATCTATTTTCGCAAATTCTCTAAAAGATGTTTTTTTAACAGCCCATTGTGTGCATGTCTATTGATTTATATATTATGCGATAACGGTTTCAACTATCTCGCTTATTTTGTATTTCTGTCTTTACAAATTCAGGAAAGTCATAAAACACGGCCTGAGGTTAAGCACTAGTGAAAAAATATATACAGAATTACCCCAATTAAATGATGTCGTATTCATTAATGTTTTCGTTACAAATTCCCGAAGGTGATGTAAGTGCTTTTTTTCAAATGCACCGGAAGTGAACAAATATACAGAAAACTTTGTAATGATGTTTTGTAACTTTCGTTTTGTCATAAATTCGATTGTGTGAACGAGAAGTAAGTACAAAATTCCGCCCTGACAAGCATGTTTTTATGAAATCGTCATTGTGTAAGGGTGAAAACAAATGAATGGACCGGTAAAACCCTTCTTTTTTCTTTTTTTTTTTTTAATCGACGGTAGTGCAGTTACTTCTATCCGCATGAGCAAAACAAGTCTGATATTTTCGTTAGCTGTCAAATTAGAAGCGAATTCTTTGTCTGAAAGTAACTGATTTCAACATGGCTTCCGATCCACGGCTACGTTATCGGCTGACACGCGACATCTGAAAACAACTGCAGAATCTTATTGTAAGTTTGTGTTAGACAGAAATTGTTGAAACTGCTTATTCAACATGCAACCCTTTCTTATACAAAGGATTATTGGTCAACTTTTTCATTTTTTTTTTGTTTTTTTAGATATTGTTTTTTTATTACGCGTTTAATATTTTATGGTAATGGGAATTCGCTGAGGAAAAATGATTGGCGGGTAAATTTAAAAATTATTTAATGAACATTAGCAGAAAATATAATTTAGTAAAAAATTATCTGTGGTCAAAAGAAATGTACAGGGTGATTGAAAAGTAACTCCCTATTCTATATATATATGAGTGGCCAGCCAAGAGCCTTGACTTTAACAGCCTGTGACTTTAACAGCCTGTGACTTTTTCTTTGGGGTTGGTTAAAGGAACAAGTCTATTATACTGAACCAAGACTTTATAAGAACTTGTAGGGCGAAGAATACAAGAAGTTATGTTTTCAATATCACAAGAGTTCCTGGTGAAATCCGTTTACGCGATTCCTGAAGAAGCTGGTAGCGAAATCTGGTTCCTTTATGGAATAAAACCTCACGTGAAACGTTTTCCTCTCATATCCATTTCTTGTAAAAATTATAGTAAATAAATAAATTATAAATATTTTAAAATGAGGATTTACTTTTCAATCACCCTGTATATAGGAAGTGAATTTAAGTTTTGGGATTTTTTTTTCAGGAAAGACATTAATTTCGAAAAAGGACACAACTCTAATCTCTCTGAAAGTAGGATCCACTGACTTTAATGAACTTGTTATAACAACCCAGCCAATTCCTGAAGATCCCTTCGGAGCAATCCGAAGTCAATGTGTCCAGGGCTCTTGTCACGGCCATCTTCATCTTCTCAATGTCTTCAAAACAACTGTCCCTGAAGTTTTCCTTCAGCCTGGGGAACAAGAAAAAAGTCACAGCAAGCAAGGTCTGGAAGACTGAAAAATAGTTTTGATATCCATCCTTGTCAACACCAAAACTTATTGAATAACGAGCATCCAAATTGTCTTCACGTCACGACTGCATTGTGCAAAATTGTTACTTCTGACAAGCAGTGTTTAGTAGGGTGTGTTTAAAGAGCTGTAACAACCGTCTTCTTCAATCTGGAATAACAAAAGTTGGCAGGTAAGGTTATTAGATGTATGTGGTATAAACTAAGAGTAGTTACTGCTCTTGATGAAGATTATCTCCCTTGAAAGAACTCTCTCCCACTTAGATACTATACATAAGCGGTCTAGCTGTGTCTCCCCATTCAAGTTCAATAAAGCTTTCTTAAGTGTTATCGGGCCTCCGAGTTGTTGTGTATAGTAAATATAAACTAAAATTACATTAATCTAGGACCGTTAAAACTGCCTATCCTAAAAAAAATGTCTCAAGACTTCTGGAATGCCCTTTTATATATGTATGTAAATCCTGTATACTCCTCTGTAGAGCATATAGATAGTTGTTGTGCTTTCCATAGCAAGTAGGCGTTTACGGTGTGGAGTAGCTAGACCACCACCCAAATGGTGTTGGTCTAGTGTTGACTTAAAATGATAAGCCTGAAGGGCGGCCAATCACCAGCCAAAATTCTGAAAATGTAGAAATATTTCGCGAATTCATTCATCAGGATCATTAATTAAAATAATAAACGAAATATTTTATTGGAGTAATAATTTCTTCTTCTTCTTCTTCTTCTTCTTCTTCTTCTTCTTCTTCTTCTTCTTCTTCTTCTATGTGTCGTATCCCTCCAGAGCGTTGGCAATCATGGCTCTTCAAAAGTTCCTGTCCTTTGTAGCTCTTAACAACTTTTGTCTTTTTGTCATATCTTCCAAATCCTGCTCTGCCTCCGCCATCGCTTGCTCGGTAGGTTCCGCGTTGCTTTCCTTTAGCCCTCTTACCTTCAACCTGTCATATGAGTATCAAATTTTCCAAACCCTCTTTCTTCATTATGTGCCACAGAAATTTCAACTGTCTCTTTTTAGTATTAAGCATAAGCATTTTGTTACCATTATTTTTAGAGAATTGACGTTGCTCACATGTTCAGTCCCTGATATTCTCAGTATCCTTCTGTGAAACCATATTTCTGTTGCTTCAAGTCTCTTCTTCATATGTGAGATTGTCCAGGATTCATAGCCATAGAGGAGGGTTGATACTGCATAACACTTCAGTATATTTCCTTTGTTTCTAACAATATTCTGTTTCTTATTACTTTGCTAAGCTTTTGAAAAGCATCTTTTGCGCGTTCAGATTTCAATGTTGCACTTTCTGTTCTTTGTTAATACGTTCCCCAGATATCTAAATTGTTGCATCTGTTTGATTTTGTTATTTCCATTTTGTAATTTGCATACTGGCCTGCCCCTTTTGCTAACAACCATGCAGTTCATATTCTTGCAATTGGTGATTATTCTTTTCTTATCGCTTTCCTTCACTACTTTCTGTAGGAGTTCTTGTAGTTTCCTTTTGGCATTTAGTGTGAATACTGCGTCATCTGCATGTCTTATGCTGCTAAGATTATGGCCTGCAATAATAATTCCTGGTAGGACTTCTAATTCTCTTAGAATGGCCTCACTGTTGAAAAAGTCTGGTGAGAAGGTGCATCCTTGTCTTATACTCCGTTTTTATTTTATTTTTGTACATTTACTGAACAGATTTTCTATCCGTATGCTGGCTGTTTTCTACTATTATAATTTCTGGATTATTTTAATATCCTTCTCAAATATGGGAAGGTTACCAACCAGTTCCGGCAGTTCTTTGCAAACAATATTTACAATATCACTCCGTATGGTGCGAGGTTGATATCTCGTTCTTTATCTATATTATTTTCATAAATGAATAACAAAATGTGTCGGTGTATAATTTACATCATCTTCGGTTCATCTGTATATATAGAGTAGAACATTTTACTCTTCATTCAGACGCTAATTATCTGAGTGTCTTTCTTAAAAAATAAAACTGGTTATTCAGGAAGAATGCCTTGATTATATTTAATTTCAGTCGAGATTACAGAAACCACAACTCCACGCCATCATCAATTGTGAACTCCATATACCGTGTCTCAAAGTGGGAGTTTAAAATTCAGAATTGTTTTTCTCTTAGACTAGCTACCAACAACGACTAGAGAGTCATGCCTGTTCTACTTTTTAACCAATTGCTGGAGAGCAAAGAGATGATTCCAATGGTATTTGTTCGAAAGAGAATATCCTTGGGAAAGGATATCTGACCCTTCTTGCGTCCTGTATGTAGTTTATCGTCATGATAAACTACATCCGCTTTCTGGGTATGACGATAAACTACATCCGCTTTCTGGGTAAGACGATAAACTACGTCCAACAGCAAGGCCTCTGATAATACGTTTTTTAAAACAAATATATTACCAGCTAAACGTTTTTGAAAAAATAATATTACCAGGTATACATTTTTGAGGAAAAAATATTAACAGAAATAGATTTTGGACAAAACAAAAATATTACCGGGGAAAAAAAGTTGTCGGCATTAAATGACCCATTGAGGTTGATATACCGTAAAACAAAACAAATCAAAGCAACCTGACCCTTCTCCCCAAAACTATGACTTAAATAACAGGACAGACCAGGCTCTCGACCTGTGAATAGACTTTAAAAAAAAGCACAGATTTAATGAACTAATTTCTATCTTGACGTTTTTAAGAGGTACTTTTTTAGTTACTAAAGTAAATGTATAAAGTACCCAGTGAGGATTGAACTCACTCTTCAGTCATAATTGATCTAACCAGACAGGCTTAGCAAACCATTACACCATGGCGAGTTTCTAAGCGTAGCTTAGATGTAGCACAAAGCTGAATATGTGGAGCACCCAGCGAGGCTTGAACTCATTACTTAGTAGTAATTGATCTAGCTTGTTAACCACTCAGAAGTACCCCTACTTTGCGTATATAACTGTAAAATTGGTGTTGGAATTTTAGAAAATTAGAACAGCGGTCTTAGTATCTTTTTTTGCAGGTAAAAGCAAAAAGAAAAATACTATTGACTGACGGGCTTTATACCCAGTATAACGGCTCATTAACCGAGAATTCTATACTCGCCGCTAAATTATAGGGCAGAGGAATGATGGCCGCTACAGCCGTGAATCTATTTAATGTCCTGAGGCAAGAAGCTTTTCTTACGACTAGTATATCAAAACGATGTTAATTCTATTCTGAAAATAATCAGTCAGGTGCTATGGACCTTTCTTTCTTTCTTTCTTTCTTTCTTTCTTTCTTTCTTTCTTTCTTTGCCATGTGTGTTGAGAAATGTGGGGAATCATGGCTCTCCACAACTTCTGTTGACCTAATTATTGCTCCTTTCCTATCAATATTTGTATATGCGGTCCTTGTTCCACCATTTGTTTCAACTCGTAAAGAGGGCTGTTCGCTATTTTCCCCGATCTTTTCAATATACCATGTAAGTGTAAAATGCTCCAAGCCGTCTTTCCTGATTGCGTATTCCAGAAATCTAATCTCTTTCTGATTGATGGCAACTGTATTCTAGAAATATAATCTCTTTCTGATTGATGGCAACTGTATTCCAGAAATCTAATCTCTTTCTGATTGATGGCAACTGTATTCCAGAAATCTAATCTCTTTCTGATTGATGGCAACTGTATTCCAGAAATCTAATCTCTTTCTGATTGATGTCAACTGTATTCCAGAAATCTAATCTCTTTCTGGTTGATGGCAGCTGTATTCCAGAAATCTAATCTCTTTACAGTACTGATAGGGGAAGGGGGCCCTTCCTAACCTTTTGTTTCAAGTAGTGTGGAATATCTACAACTTGATTATGTCATTATTTTCTCTACGAATTACATGTGATATCCCTTTTAGTTGTTGCTGTTGTTGAAAGTCTTCATGTGATGTGGTTTCTGTTATTTGGTACAGTTCTTTGTTTGTGATTATGTAGCGCCAGTCCACAAAGTTCAATAAACGAATGCTCTTCGCCAGGACCTAGAGGTCTTTGCCAGGTTCGCTAAGCTGAGTGATTTTATATCCAAGCACCTTTCTCGAATCCAGACTTTCAGAGACGAACTTTTGCATAAATGTTCAGCCCACTCATCAGGAGGTTTTAGTGTTTGATAAAATAAAATAAATAAATCCTAAAAGTTTTGAACCACCCTCTGGATTTCAAAGCC
This sequence comes from Acanthosepion pharaonis, assembly GCA_903632075.3. Lineage (NCBI taxonomy): Eukaryota > Metazoa > Mollusca > Cephalopoda > Sepiida > Sepiidae > Acanthosepion > Acanthosepion pharaonis. Next base: position 1,200,797 of record CAHIKZ030005502.1, on the reverse strand, counting down.
TAAAAACTGAAACTTGTGTGTTTTTGTCAAAATTAATTTACCAGCTCATTTCGGGCCTGAGGGACTTTCTCCCTCTCAAGTGTTTCATCATATATTTAATAATAATAATAATAATAATAATAATAATAATAATAATAATATCTGCACTGGAAAATCTGTAACTCCTACGGGAAAGAAACTGAAAGAAATTGGTATGAACACCACCCAGACCCGGTTACGGAGATAGGACCTGTTGCAATTCTATGGGACTACACAATGCACACTGACAGAACAACCAAAGCCAACCGCCCAGATATTGTTATTAAAGACCACAAACAAAACAAAAAAGTGCCTCCTTATTGATATGGCAGTTCCTGCTGACTGTAATGTATCTTTGAAGATATTCAAAAAGCTGTCAAAATACAAGGACCTTGAAATAAAAATCTCAAAAATGTGGCATATGGAAACATCAACAATCCCTGTTGTAGTTGGAGCCCTAGGACTGGTTGGAAAAGATTGCAGTAGACTAATTGTAGGGATTCCTGGAAGTACATGCTTCAAGGAGATACAAAAAATTGTTTTCACAAGGACAGCCCACACTTTACGAAGGGCTTTATCTATGTAATTTTTTTTTTTTTTTTTTTTTGTCAGTGGAAAGTGTCATGATGCCACCCGGAAAGAAATGTGTAAACGCCAGAAATAAAAAATAAAAATAAATAAATAAATAAAATAAAATAAATAATAATAATAATAATAATAATAATAATAAATTATTATTATTATTATTATTATTATTATCATATTTTTAAAAATCTGTGACATTTTGTTTTAGCATTTTCGGTTTCTCGTTTATACTGTGTTGTATAACGTCTTTCATATTTAAAAAAAATAAGTAAAAAGCGTACATTTAAAATAAAGAAGAATGAAAAAAAGACAATTTTCACAGTCCATCTCAAAATATTTACTGTTTCTAAAGTAAAACAAAAAGTCATAATAATATTCTCTCGCAGAAATACCGAGAAAATGGTATCAAAACTAGAAAGAATCTCGCAGAAAGTCGTCAAAGACATTAAAATCACTGATATACTCACTCCTTGTCCGGCACGATCACCCTAAACACATTTTAACTCTACGCGTCTTGTATCATTTCAAATACATAAGAAAAAAACCCCGTATACACCAAGGTTCGAATACTAATGATACCATCTCATGGCTCGTTTCTCCGAAATAAATTATTTTTTTAAAAATCTTTGAGGTGTATGCTGATACTTTCTTTTATACCATGACACTGATAGCAATTTCACATACACATACGACACTTACACAATATTCAAAATAGTGACTCTGACTTGTGACAGTACAAATCTTACATGTTTACTTTTCTGCCACAAATGCAAAAAAGGAAATTATGTTGGAGAACCTGGAACAAAATTCCGTCTTATGTTCAATAATTACAAAAAAAAGATTCAAATTATTTATGAATTTACATGTCCCTTAACAAATGGTGCTCCTGATCAAACCAAATTCATAAATAATTATATTGTATATAGTACAAAATTCCTAACAAGAAGACTCACGTTACATCTCTCTGACCATAGCTGAATTAGGTTTCATTTAAATACACATAGAGACCTACCAAACACCATTCGCAATATACTCGTTGATAATACAAATATAATAGTCTCATCCACATGTAAAAGAGGCTAAAAAAATGGAAGCATTATTAATAAAAAAGAAAAGGCCAACACGCAGTAACATCAAATATGAACACGACCACAGTGTGCTGACCATGTTTGGAAAATAAAACACTCCTATAACTCTAAATATATACATAAAAAAACATGACTTCAGTTAAAAATCAAAATAAAATCCTTCTTGATAATGTAACTGAAAGCGATCGGACATACAGAATATTAGGACAATTTCTACATAATTTATGTCCATAAAAGAGTAAAATTCTAAGAACACAAAACATAGCTGGGTTAGAAGAAGAGATGAATTCATAATATTCCGAAAGGTATCAGCATGTAAGTTAATGAAGTTGACTAGAATACCAAGTAGAATATATATATATATATATATATATATATATATATATATATATATATATATATATATATATACGTGTCATTTAGCTTGACGTGCCTTTCACCGACTTAGCCACAGTGGAGCGTTCGGTTAGCAAGGTCGACTTTACTGTATTTAAACTTCAGTCTTCTATGAATCTCACGTACATTCATATCTGTTCATGGCGTATCAAATGTAAACAAATGACGTCACACATTTGTCCATTTCATAATGTGTGACGTCATTTGTTTATACGCCTTGAGCAGATATGAATGTACGTGAGAGTAAATTCGACCTTGCTAACCGAATGCTCCTCTATGGCCGAATATATATATATTACTTTTGGTACAATTGTATATATATATATATATATATATATATATATATATATATATATATATATATATTATTAATTCAAGAAAGAAATTCGGATTACCAACACACAAACAGAGAATGTCTCATATCGAGAATATTTAACATTGAACATAAGTAAAAATTAATTATTTTTAATAATATGTGAAATCTCCACTTTTACCTGAAGACGGTCGCGAGACCAGAAACACGTGTCGTAAAATTATGTAAAACACAGCATAATATTTTTTTCTAAATAAATCCACATTACAACCAAAAACGTTTGCGGCACCTCTCTTCTTCTTCTTTTAATATATATATATATATATATATATATATATATATATATATATATATATATATATATAATTGTGACAAAGGTAAGGGTTTGTTTTCGAACTGAGGTGGATAGGAAGACGTGGTGAAACTGGGTGGCCATCACGTTCACCACACCTAACACTATATTTTTTCTAGTGGGAAGTACTGAAACATCTTGTTTACAGGCTCAAACCGAAAACCATTCCTGAAGCAAAACAAGTCAATTCGGGTAAATATTCTGAGATTAATGTAGAATTAATGTCAACTAGTTTGTAGAATTGTTGCTGATAGGGTTCGACGTTGTATTGAAAACGAAAGGTAGCATTTTGAACCTGTTAAATAGTTTGATAATCATAAAAAATAATGTGGTTTTGATATGACAATACTTAAAATTTTTCTTAAACTATGGTAATTTATTTTTGCTCAATAAAAATTAATAAATAGAAAAAGGCATTACATTTGCCCCTTCTTCTTTCTTTCTTTCTTCTCTCTCTCTCTCTCTCTCTCTTTATATTATCTCTCTATATATATATATATATATATATATATATATATATATATATATATATATAAAGAAAAGAACAGTAAGATATATAATCTGGTGTTCTTATAGATATTTTATTTTTACAAAATAGTGCTCAATGTAAATTTACAGAGCATTAATATTATAAATTAACTGATTTAGAATATGTTTTTTTTCGCTATTTTTTTTGAAACCTGGTTAGAACTGTGTAGCGAGAAAACCATATTTTAAATCAATTAATATATATATATATATATATATATATATATATATATATATATATATATTATATGTCATCCAGAGACAGACTGTTTCGCTGTATCACAGCTCCTCAATGTGGCTAGACGTCCGATTGCCTCAAACCGGGATCGAAACCCGACTGATTTGACATCAGTGAGATATCTGTCGGGCATAAAGGAAGGTAATTTTAATGTATTTCTCTATACGAAATACGCCAACGGCCAGGAGAATTCAATTCATACTTGAAGAGTAATGCATAATAGCAGTAGGAGCCGTTGTTTTTTTAAACTCTCTTGCCCTAGAGAGCTCAACCAGATTTCGTGGAGCATATATAGTCATCCTGTGTGTGGCTAGACGTCCGATTGCCTCAAGCCGGGATCGAAACCAGTCAGATATCTTACCCCTACCACGTCAGCAAGGAAGGGAAATTTAACGTTTTTCTCAATACAAAATTCGTCAGCGTCTTGAAGAACTCAGTTCATACTTGAAGAGTAATCTTTAGTATATATATATATATATATATATATATATATATATATATATATATATATATATATATATATGTATGTGTGTGTGTGTGTGTGTGTGTGTGTTAGTGTGTGTGTCTGTGTGTTGTGTATATGTTTTTGATTGAATAAATTACAGATATTATGTCTGCTAACTTTTACTAAAATACACGGAAGGTTATTCGTGAGTATGAACGGATTTTATTCAAAATTAGCAGACATAATGTCTGTAATTTGTTCAATCAGACATGTCTAAAAGAGAATTTGCTGCCTAAATACCCAGATTTTATATATATATATATATATATATATATATATATATATAGAGAGAGAGAGAGAGAGAGAGAGATAGAGACAGACAGTCAGACAGACAGACAGAAAAAATTCTCGTTAGAATCCATATTGCACGTTTATAAATCTACCATTCGCACGCGCATTGAATATTGCTGACATATCTGGTCTGATGCTTCATCTATGTATCTTTAAATGATATCGCGAACGTTTGCTTTCCAACTATGAAACCCGGGTTCGAATCTCGCCATGGTCGGTTTGTCAGGAAAGTGATTTCGTGAAGTTAGCGACATGGAGTGACGATTCAAACGTGTGGTACCGCTGGAAAGTACCTGAAACCCATATTCACAAGTTGCTCCATGCCTTTTGAGTGAATTTAGGTACACAGTACAGTACAGAGGCCAATAATGGCTGTGTTAGAACGAAGTAACAAGTCATCATGACCGAGAGTTTTAAAATACTGGCCTTGTTTAAACCGCTGATCATGTCAGACGATGGGCTATCAGAAACGGTAACTAATTTCCGATCAGCATAATTGCAGTATAAACTACAAGATGGCTCTACGGGAGCACACAAAATGTGCTTGAGCAGGCGTCTGCAATAGGGATTTGTTATCCGCTCTAAACTGACGGGTGTGCACGGAAACGAGTAGCTTTATACTGTAGAAATGCATGTTCAAATGTCAAGGAAACTGTCCAATGAATTGCTAACGACTACAGTCTAACGACTGATTCGTATACAGCTACTTTTCCCAAGAAATTTATTTCGTCAGTTCTAAAGTAGCAAAGGAGTAAGCTAAGTAAACGTTCTGCGCATGCGTTAGGCCCAAAAACAGACGACAGAATATGTGCAAACCGGGACGGACCACTGAGCCATTTCTTCATCACTTAATTCCCGGGTCTCTTTAAAAAGAGCTAAAGAAAAAGAAAAGACATGACTGTCAGTGTGACGGCTACCACATGACACATCAAACAAGTGGAATGTACCCCATCCACCCCGTGTATTTGCTTACATCTGTTTCAACACGCAACTTTCTCTCCAGTACATGTTACTAAACTCACTTCCCCTTCCCACGCTCTGTCTGTCTGTCTTTCTCGCTTAAATTGTTTTTTTTTTTTTTTTTTTTTTTTTTTGTTAGCGACTTACCCTTTAGGGAAACGAGTTCATATATCGTTTCTGATAGACATGTGGATACAAACTAGCTGTTTATTGCTCGGTCGCATTTTTAGTGAGTCTTGTAGCAAGAAAGTGCCGCTGACAGGTTCTCCATTCTGGAGACAACAAAAGAGATCTTGGGAAATAGAGTCGATGAATTTGTCGCATTCTTGTGATGCTTGTAAAAGACAGATGAAGTGACCATTGTTCTGTTTTAGTAACGTTTTCATTCTTGCCAACGACGCAAGTTTCGATGGGAGAATAAAAGAGAATGGGTAAGGGGTCCGTGTGGAAATTGTAACAACATCCAAAAAGCTAGAAAATTCAGTTCTATAAATTATATCAGGTCATCTAACCTCCCGAAGAATAGCTCATTGCATCTTCTAGCGCTAAAGTTTTTCCACTTATATAGATTGGAATGGTTATGTCAAGTGAAATGCTAATTCTGTTACTATTGTGTCAGATAATTTTACCGACCGGAATCAATCTTGCACCTTAAAAAATCCACCATTCGACCACGCATTTAATATTATTATTGTTGCTCCGGCTATTGATTGTGGAATTTCTGATAAAATCCAAAGAATCTGCAATATTATCCGTCCTCACCTGGCGTCTCTGGTTCAACCTTTTTCCCACCGGCGTAGCGTATCATCCTACTGTCTTTTCTATAGATATTCTCATCGCGATTGTTCTGGCTGGATTTCTTTCTATTCATTGTTAATATTGTTTGGTGTTCCTTTTTTAAATGTTGTTATTTTTATACCCCCCCCCGACAAATTGTACATATGTGAATTAGTTAGGACTTTATAGAGACTTTAATGTAATTTGGCGACTGTAGTAAGAATTGTAGGTAAGAATGTGTTGTTTTGGTGTAAAGAATACTGTTGTATGTTTGGGTCAATAATTATAGCTACTTAAGTATAAGATAGATTGACAACAAGCCATCATCTAACCCTCCTTGTGCCACATTTTTGTATTATTCAAAATAAATATTGCTTTCTTCTTTGGTAACTTGACCGAGCGTAGTACTAGATTGGCAGTTAGGTTTCCTCGTTTTACGGTGGAAATAATTAAATGTAACCGTCAGTTCTGTTCTAATAGTTTTTTTTCTTTCATACTTATTGCCTGCGAGACTCTCTTCCGGCTTCTTGTTTTCTTTTTCCAGCTACGATTTCAAAAATTTAATGCAACGTTAATTGTCATCTTCTGTCTTTTTGAATGTTGTCCCCCCCCCATAATTTTCTCAGATTCTTTAATTCCCAGTAATCCCCCATGCGTCTTAGTGGCTTTATCGCCTTGCCTAGAGGGATGGAAAATAATTTAAAATCTTATTATTAGTAATGTCTGATTTTATTCAGATAAATATTAAAAAAAAAATCATGTTTCATCATTGATACAGGTTCTATTATTATTAAAAAAAAAAATTCCCTTCAAAACGTAATTCGTAAGATTGATGTAGACTCTCAAACTTATTCTGAAATACCAGCTTTATACTACCATTTTCTCTAATCAAAGATTAAGACGGTTCCAAGCGAATGAATTCGGTAGGTCTTAAAGGGGATTATCCTTTATGAGCTCTCATACTCTATAGAATAAAAAACAAAGAACTTAACTTGAAGACTTCCAGCAACAGCGACAACTAAAATGGATATCACATATAACTAGAAAGGAAAATAATGACATACGTTTCACAATACTTCGAACAAAAGGTTGGTAAGGAAACAGTCAGCAATAATAGAAAGAGCGATAACAGAACCCAATTTTCTTGAAATCAGAATAGATACAGAATCTCTTTTAACATAAGAATAACATTGTTTTAATAATTCATAATGTTTCATAATTTTCATAAGAATACAGTAAAACACTGCAGTTGATTTTAATACGATTTTCAATTAAGTATAAATGCTATATGGATGCGCGGGTGGTGTAAAGAATAGCGGCCTAGAATGAGAAACTGGGGAGCCGAGTTCGAATTCCAATCCAGTTCGTTACATTCAATTACACGCAAATACTTTCGGGAAAGGTATGAATCCATCTTTTCCACTCAAGTTATGGGTCAAATAACAGGACAGATTGGGTTGGCAACAAGTTTAGAAGAAAAAATCTGAATTCAAACCAGCTTAGAGATGCACGGCGACTGTCACAGCTGCAGTGTATGCGGTGCGTCTAGACACCAGCATCAGTTTACGATTAATATGTGGGCTGGGATTGTATCTGACTGTCCATGGCTTGCACGTTTACCCCACTTCAATCCTATGGATTTTTTTTTTTATCTGTGGAGCCACCTAAAACCGTTGGTTTATTCAGCAGACATTAATAATGCAAGAGATTTTTAATATCGGCCATAACACGAAGTTCTCTGCATATAAAACCTAGGCAATTTCCTTATGGGCAGATACAGGTTGCTACATTATTTCGTAAGATATTTCGTAATATATATATATATATATATATATATATATATATATATATATATATAAGAAAAATATAGTTTTATGGTGTGCTATATTTATGGAATAAAGTGCTTAATATCAGAGACAGAGCGTATGTAAGTATAAATATAAAAGTGTACAATGAAGTCAACACTCAGTGGCGACAGGCTGTTTCATGCTGGTCGCAATCATCAGGCGGCCTGATGATTGCGTCCAGCATGAAACAGTCTGATGAGCTGTGATACAGCGAAACAATATGTCTGTGGATGACTATATATGTATATATATATATATATATATATATATATATATATATATATATATGTTGGTTAGTAAACGACAAAACGGAAAAAGTGACGCGTTTCGTTCCAGTAAATAACTTCTTCAGACTAATAATTCTTTTCTTTATGGACTCTGACTTGAATATTAAAATTGAATGAAGTGGGTGAGTAAATACAATAAAATGGCGGTTATTCTTGACGCTGAAACGCTAAAGATATAGAGACGCTTAGCTTTAAATTGAAATTTGGACGTCCAGTGTATCTCGATACTTAATTTAGCCTATCGCATTCACTTTGCTATCGCTTTTGCTTTCTTATTTTTTGCTTGCATTTTATTTTATTTTTTTCAGATTCCTCTACGGTAAATTTACATCGAGGATCATAAAACAGATCTCCTTTCCTACGGTAAATTTACATTTAGGGTCATACAACGTATCTCCTTTCCTCCCAAAAATACAATATGGAGTAATTAAAAACAATAGTAATAAAAAAATATATAAAAAAACAACTTCTGCATACACCTAACAATTACGCACTTGTAAAATTGAGTAATATTTTGTTCAGTTGAATACAAACATTACATACTCTATACCTACTTTTGCAGCACCCTGTATGGATACACACACACACACATATATATATATATATATATATATATATATATATATATATATATATACATATATATATACATACATACATATACAATTAATTAAGTATTTTTGAAACAACATTGCTGTTATAATTGTAAATGTTTTCAAAGAATTACAACTTAGGTAATTTAAATAAATAGACGCAATATCTCTAGATTATTCAAAGAATGACACACACACACACACACACACACACACACACACACACATATATATATATATATATATATATATATATATATATATATATATATATATATATATATATATATATATATATATATAAGAATATGTTATAGCTATTGAATATTAATTACATGCGTCATTATATTAGGTTGTTACATATATTCTTTCATTTTCTGTTCGCCTTCCTGACCCGGGGTGGTAGAACCTATTAGGGTCCCAACTATGAACAAATATTTAACCCCTAAACTAGGATCAAATGATTATGAAAGTATAAAAATAGATTTTATAGTAAAAATACCAGCAATACATTTTCATAGCAAAAAAATTACCAGCAATACATTTTTGAAAAAAGAATTACTAGCAATATATTTTTGTTAAAAAAACATATTTCGAGCAATACATTTTTGTTAAAAAAAACATATTTCGAGCAATACATTTTTGTTAAAAAGAAAAGGTATATTTCCAGCAATACATTTTTGGAAAAAACATATTTCCCGTAATAAATTCTTGTCTAAAAGAAAAACATATTACCAGCAATACATTAAAACAAAAAAACAAAAAAAAACATATTACTAGCAATACACTTTTGTTAAAAAAATAAAAATTGCCAGCAGTACAATTTTGTAAAAGAAATTAATAATGCTCCGTAGAAAATTAAATTTCATTATTTGGAACCATAATGTGTTGATGTGTCGCTAAACAAACTCACTCTGAAACTCTGGTGTTCTGCAGATGATCTCTAAGAATAACCTTTTTTTGCATTTTAACTATGGTCATCTTGTGAAACTGCTGTCTAACGTTTTATTTCAGATTAGAAATCCCTGAGATGGAATGCCAAGTTGACAAAAATGAGCTTGTTCGACATTTCCTTCTGTTTGCTTTTAATGAAGGCCACAAAACTGCCAAAACTGCTCGGAGTTGACTTCATTACCGAATGTCACAAAAAAAGGTTGTTTTTTACCATTCCAAGGCGAGGGTTCTCTGCGTTCTAGCCGACCAGTTCAGTTGGGGGAAATTTCAGTTGTAGACACTGATTAAAGAAGAACTACGCCAGTCCACTAGGGAATTGGTTCAGAAAATGGCAAGCCTTCCTCTTACTGTCGCTCGTCATCTTCACGCAAACGGTAAGGTCTAGAAAACAAGCTGCATATGTGCTATACGTACATGTCTAAAGTAACAAACTCCAGCGGCCCTGGGGCATCTCGGGGTGATGTAATGGTTAGCAAGTTTTTCTCTCTAAAACAATTATAACTAGAGTAGTGAGTTCGATCCTTACTGGATGCCCTATACTTTCGGCCGTGTGCCACATCTAGGCTGCGTTTAGATAACCTTTGGGCATCTCGGTGTGGTGTAATGGTTAACAAGCTTGTCTTGCTAGAACAGTGATTATTGCAAAGTGAGTTCGATCTTCACTAGGTTCCTCCTACATTCGGCCGTGTGCTACATCTAAGTTACGCTTAGAAAATCATTATTGTGTAAACTACTCTCTCGAATGGTACACACATTCTGATACTTACCGGTCGCAGGGATCCGTCCCTACGCTGGTAGTATCACAGCTATGACTAGCTTGGACCAGCTCTGACCAGCTAAGACCAGCTGCTCGAGTGAAGACACTCGGGTTCCAACGTTAAAAACCGACCTTGTGTCACAACCTGGGGTGTCAAGTAAATACAAACTCCAGCGGTTCACCACTGTTGCCAGTTTACTCGGGTGCAATCGCTTGTCATCAAACTTAACAGCTCGGCCAGAACGCCGAGAGTTATGAAGAAGCAAAATATTGCTACGAAAGATTATTCTTCGAGATCATTCGCAGAACACCAGAAGAACGAATATATGTATAACAACCTAATACATAAAATTTCTTTCTTTTTATATGCCATGTCCTTTCATACGTAGGCGATCATGGCTCTCCACCTCCCTCTATCCCTTGCAGTTCTCAAGATGTTCCTTCCGTCTGCTTCCTCCCCCAGACCACGTTCGGTCATCCACTAGCTTAAGTCTGCCCGGTATGTCACGCGTTGTTTTCCCTTGTCTCTCTATTCGACCCGTAAGTATCAGATTCTCCAGGCCCTCCTTCCTCATTATGTGTCCCAGAAACTTCAGTTATCTCTTCCTGATATTAAGTATAAGCCTTCTCCTTGTTTGCAATCTCTCTAAGACCTCATCGTTGCTCACACAATCGGTCCATGATATCCTTAGCATCCTTCTGTAGAACCACATCTCTATCGCCTCGAGTCTCTTCTTCATCTTTGAGGAAATCGTTCAACATTCGCTGCCGTAAAAAAAAAAGGGCAGATGTCACGTAACAGCTCAGTATGCTTTTCTTCGTTATCAAAGAAATCCTCCTATCTTGCAATAATCTGTCCACCTTTTGGAATGTCTCCTTGGCCATCCCAATACGTCTACGGATTTCAGTATCGCACTTACCGTCTTATGTCAAGACTCTTCCCAGATCTTTAATACATACAATATGTATGCATAAATGATGATAGCTACGACTCATTTCGTGTAATGCCATCTCTTGATTTATTCTCAAATATGAGTAGCGAGGAATGCGGCTTTTTAATGGTGCTACGGGCTTACAATCTTTTATGTAGATGAGGCAATATCGTGTGCTGCTCTGCAGCAATCATTACATTACTGTCATTAATCAAATTTGAAGACCATCTTGTAATTTTATTATCTTAAAAGCAACACATTAACAAGTAATTTATGGGAGACTGACTCAGTTTTACTCACAAATTTCTAAATGACGATGCTAGCTGTTCATCAGTCTGTTCATTTCAAGCGAAATAATCCAACGATCAGTATTCTGCTTTCGATTACTGCATTTGGGTGTGGTCAGGCATGTTACAAACAAGTTGTTACACCAATCAAGCGAGATTTCTTTAACCCAGACTTTGTTAATCGCCTTCCTCAATGCATCGGTACTTAAAAAATGTTTTTTCGGCAATTTTGTTTTTGACAATTTCCCATAATTTTTTTTTTTAATTTGGTGCAGATCTGGGCTGTTTCCCGGCCACTTCAGTGTTGACATGTTGATACTGTTTAAAAAAGTTCTAAAAGGCATGGTGCACCACCATATGCAAAAAATGTTGTACACTGAGGAATGTGCATTAGGTCGAGTTATTTTGTTTTTTACTTTTTTAAGAAAATCAACATTGCACTCAGTGCGAAAGGTGGAGATTAAGTGCATAAGTACTGGCACCAAAGATAGCTTTTACGATTTTTTTAAGCATTTAGATTTAAAAATCATTTGAAAAAATATACAAAACTACTTAATCTCCGCTGCTTTTTGCTTACAAATTGACTTAAAAAAATTTACTATTTCAAGGATAATTTCAATGTTGATGTCTTTTGTATTAGATACATAGAATGGAAAATTTATTAAAACCAGAATTCTAATTATGAATCACCACAAGCAAAATGCGAAGTATTTTTTACAGTATTCGATAAGTAAAAACTGTGTTTAAATTTTTTTTTTAATTACAAAAAGGCTACTCAATGAATAAGAGTTGTTAGATCATTTCAGAGATCATAATTAATAAAAACAAAAACTAGATAAAAATGTATATAACATCATAGTACTGCTGGGCCCAAATTATAAGACTGTCGCGGTCCAATGTGTACGCGTTGTGAGATAAACATGTGAGTCTTCTGAAATGGTCACAAACAAGGCAGACTCGGAGATTGAGCCCATCAATATAAATGTTAAAAAAAAAAAATAAAAGAACTGATATATATATATATATAATAAATTCCATAGGGTGAAGCCGCAATTAGCTGATAAATACCCAGTTTATTTGCGTCTTCCCTATATTGGTACAGAGGGTGAGAGTTTATCGAAACGTATTTCACGTTTAATCAATAATTGTTATTTTTCGGCGAATGTTAGGGTAATATTTGTTACCCGTCCTGCTTTCTCTTCCATTCGTAAGGAGGTTCTCCCTCCCCATCATGTTAATTCAGTGATTTACCAATACAAGTGTAGTTCTGGATACGACTACATAGGGAGGACGTCCCAGCGTTTGGGTTCGAGAATAAAACAGTATTTACCCGCCAGGATTTTGAATCAGTCCTCCAGAAATAGCCAACTGACTAACAGTTCTGTTTCTGCTATTGCTGAATATTTAATAAATAGAAGGAAATGTGTTGAAAATTTTAGTGGTGATCGATTTATAATTTTATCTAGGTCCCACTCCAAGGTGCTAGAGTCCTTGTATATCAGATCTCGTGAGCCTTCCCTTTGTAAACAGAGGGAATACTTACTAGGTCTGAATATTATTGGACTCTAGTTTCTTGAAATTCATAATTTTTTTTCCCCATTCGATTACATTCGTTAATTAAAAATTAATTTACATGCTTTTTAAATTCCCAGAATAAATAAACTTGATAAATCCTGGGACGAAACCGGTTGTTTTTATTTTAGCTTTTGCTTTTAAAAATGCCTTATAAATATTGTCTTTTCCTATATATATATATATATATATATATATTTATACAAACAAATTAATATGTAACAACAAAAGTTGCAATTAGCAAAAACAATAATGTGTGTATAACAAATGAATGTGGAAAGTTTTGTGGGCAAAGTATGTGTAGTGAGTGAATATGTGTACGTAGGTGTGTTTGTCTGTGTGTATGGGATGTTCATACGTGTCCCATAAAAGGGATCAAATTCTTCCGATAGAAATTTTACAGGTTGTATTAGCGTACAAGTAAAAAGAGAGATATGGCCAAGTATTTATAGAACTAGAGAGCGCCCCCTAGGTAGAATTTCGGAAATTAAGAGTGTATAATTTCGGAAATTAAGAGTGTACATTAGTAAGAAAGGTATACATTTTAAACAAGAGAGCTAATTCACCAATAGACATATTGGTGGATGTGACAAGACAAAATGTTTTAAATTTGCACTGTTTATTGAAAATCACTCTAAAACTATCTCACTGTATAAGATATTTTAGCGTTCAACGTTTCCCTAGTAGGGTAGGTTGATTTTTCGCTTTTATTTTTGGAAACTCATCATTGCACTCTGTTTAAAAGCTTGGGTTTGATGTTCTAAATGCTGACGCTATAAATTAGATTCATAACCTTTTACCAATTTTTGACCATTTAGTAGTAAATATCGTCTGGAATAATTTATAGAAATACGTTTTTTTATTACAAACTGACTTCAAAATTTTATTATTTCAAGAATAAATCCAAATAAAATTAATATTAAATACATTGAATGGAAAATAAATTCAAATCAGAATTTTAATTAGGAATCACCACACACATTTTTCTATTGTATTCGATAAGTAAAAACTAGGTAAAAAAAAATTGTAAAAGATTACAAAAATGTCTACTCAATGAATAATTTTTGTTAGATGATAATTAATAAAAGCAAAAAAATAAATAAAAGTGTATATAACACCATAATACTGCTGGGTACAAATTATAAGACAAAATATTTTAAATTTGCAATGTTTATTGAAAATCACACTTCCACTACTGCATTATATAAGATATTACATCATAATATAAATAAATTGTTCAGTATAATTTCCCTTTGAAGTAAATGAAGGTCTTATTTAATGTCGAAATGCTTTAGTAATAATGAAGCTTATACTATGCGTCTTATCTATATACAATTTGTAAATCTTGAGTAAATTATAAATGTTATAAAGCCGTGCTATAAGGCTTTCATTAATAACCAGAATAAAATTCCTATGCTACGATTTTGAACCTAAATTTAATCTTTTAAACTCATTTCCTAAAAAGAAAAAAAAAACGGTAACGATTTGGAAAAAATATTTTGTGTTGTTATTTATCAGACCCCAACTTTCTAATTGAGCACAATATCAGGCTTCCAAAATTGACCTGATCTATTCCTTAATCGAGTCATTTAAAGTTGCTTAATTCTAGTTTTAATTTGATCTCTTAAATTTTAACGACCCGATTTCTCGTGATTTTCATCAGTTTAACTTTGAATTTTTCTCTGTTTTATTCTCGTGACCTTCTTGCCAATGTAAGGAGAAAACTGAATGGAGCCCATCAAGTTTTAATATTCCCTTGTCTTCCATGAAATGTCAGCATCAAGTATAATTAATAACTTGTGAAAAGAAAAGTCTTTATTTTTCGCCGCTCGTAATGAATGTATTATCTTTCACATATCTTTGTGCTAAAATAAAATCTATTCTAACAGTGGGTCTATAGCAGTGGGTCCCAAATTATTCGCCGTTAAAATAGCCGTGAGAATAGCATTTTCTAGTAGAGTCATTTAAAGTTGCTTAATTCTAATTTCAATAAAATTACAATGCTACGATTTTTAACCTAAACTCAATATTGAAAGTCTTTTTACTCAAAAAAGGGTAACGATTTGAGAAAAATATTTCGTGTCATTATTTATCATGTCAACCCCCTCCCCCAACTTTCAAATTGCGTGCAATACCCAGCTTCCTAAATCAACGTGCCCTAATGTGCATATGCTGTTCCAGTTTCTCCTGCATTGGGTCCACATACTCTGCACTATTCATTGTTGTTCCTGGAGGCAAGAAGTAGAGTCCAGCTGTTCCAGACTTGGACATGGCGCCCGAAGTCATCTGGCTTGGGGCTTCATAGTTTGAATTGTATACTTTTCATCAAATCTCTTACCAGGGGCTCTTCTAATGTTTCCTTTACGCATAACGAACTGTCACGGAGTAGATTCATCTGAGAACGTAACTTTTTTCCAGGTTTCAGCTCTCCATGTTTCAAGTTGCTTAACAAATACCAGACGCTTGGATTTCATAGCTGCAGTTAAACGTGGTTTACAATCCAGTTTGAATTATTTCAGACCAAACTAAAATCTCATAGAACCGACGTTTTTAGCATTTTAGGGCATATTAGTACGCATCTTCTTACAAGAACTTGTTGGAGATCGTGTAGCATTGGGCTTCCTCAAATGGTCATCTCTGGCACTGTTTTTTTTTGGGGGGATGTCTACTTCTCCCCTTGTCGTTAGATGTCTGGACTTTTAAAATTCACGATCGCAGTGTTCATAGATATTTTGTTACAATCGACTTTCTAATAATTTCGTTGATCGCGTAGATCCACAATTTGGACCCTTCGTATAGGTCAGTGTTTCCCAACCTTTCTCTTTTTTTAACCAGCTCCTCCTTTGGGCACAAACTTTTTGTCAGCGCCCCACACTGTCAAATTAAATTTCTAATATACTTTCATAACAAGATAACACTTAGGTATTGGTCCAAAAATAATTTTAATATCGTTTTCATTTCTATTATAAACTAGCCTAGAAGCCGACCTTCGGGTAGACTTTAGTCTATCTCCTGCGCTGGACTTTTGGGCCTTCGGCCTTTTACCTTCAGCGTTGTATGCATGTAAAAATTATATGAATTTAGAAATGGTAAAATTATTTTTTATCTTTATTCGGCATAATCTTTCTTCGTATACGCAAACGATCTCCATAGTTTGTTTACATTTGTTTTGCGCGCAATTTTTATTTTCTTTTAAAATCAACATTCTTAATGATTCTTTCACATAAAGTCACTTTAAAAAGACACTAGGGAACCTGATTTATGTAATATTTTGAATACATTTTTCCTAAAAAAAAAAAAAAAAAAAGTAACGATTTGGAAAAAATATTTTGTGTGGTTTTTTATCAGACCCCAACTTTCTAATTGTGCACAATACCAGGCTTCCAAAATTGACCTGACCTATTCCTTAATCGAGTCATTTAAAGTTGCTTGATAGAAAAAGAAAAAAAAAACATATGAGCAATGTACCGTACCTCAATTAAGTTTTAATTACGATTTAATTCGATGATATCAATTGCAATCGCGACGAAAAGCGAAAGTAAAGTTCAACCTTTGATAAAGAATTATTCTTTAAACCTTTCACCCTGTTCGATATTTAAATTCAACTTTAATCGCATGTAACTACAGTAGTTACTACCTTCACGTTGTTTATGATTCGCCGAAATCGAAAAACGGACAGACGGACGGACACACGTACACTGCGCTTTATTTATATTGATGCAAATGATTAAAATGCTAAAAAAATCAACTTTTATTTGATAGCTTTTTTCAATGTTTTCAATGCAATGGTTGACTTTGGTGCTTACTAGCTAAGGCCCTTACTCCAGGTTCCATGCTGCTTAGAAGTAATCTTAAATCTCCTTGTTTTTTTTTAATTTGTAGATGGTTTCTTTGTTTAGTAAGATGCTATGTAATTGCGTTGAAACCATATAGAAGGGAAGTTAGAAAAGCAATGAAGCAATGAAGCGTGATAGCTTCCCAAAGCTTTAGATACCTTCCAAAAATTTCCTTTTGAGGCCAATATGGAATAATTTTTGATTTGAAAGAAAAATGGATAAATGCCCTCCACTACCGCGTATGTTCACCGCCGACAAATGAAATAAAAACTCCCAGTGCCTCTTTCAATATAACAGAGGCCACAAGGGGGTGCTAGCGCCCACGTTGGGAAAGTGAGGATTTTTTTTTGCCTATATTCCGAGTCTCATTCACTACAAAAATTCTATCAAAATTGCTGTTAATTTGGCAATGACAAAAATATTTTGACCATAAATCATGTGCGAATAAAAAGAAGCAGAGTTGCACGTTTCTATTTACAACTAGCAGCCTGGCCCGGCGTTGCCCGTGCTTGATTTAAAAATCGTACGACTCATACAGCAATTGCTATCAGTTGACTTAAAATATTTTTGCCCTTCCTTGCCTTTAAAAGAGTGCCCTTTGTCGTGCTGATGTTGCTACATGCGTTACTTCTTGCCTATCTCACACTGCGAATTTTTTCTAAGCTCTATACTAAACATTAAATCTGTTACGAAAAAAGAACAAAATGAACACAAAACGATCAGCTTTAAAAAAAAAGGACTCGTAACTAGAAAAAGCGAATAAAAAAAGAATGTTAACAACAAATACTTTTTCACACCCAACCCAGTTCTGCGGAATCAGAATCAACGTTGAGTTTAAGCAAGCGAATGAGCCAATTGGAGTAAAGTGCCATGCAGATTTAAATTTTTCCCACTTGTGACGAATGCAGCAATCGATTTTTTTGCATGGTATCATGCTAGTTAACATTCGTGTCAGTCAGCTGTTGGCTCTCATGCTGGCCAATAGAATCTCCCTGCCTATTCGTGGCAGCAAGCTATTGGCTCTCACTCTGGCCAGTAGAAAATGGCCGCAAACTGCATGAAAACTGCCGTAGAAGCATAAAAAAATCGATTATTTCCACTATCGATGGGAGCTGGGAAATGCAATGTCAGTGTTGGCCTTTCCACTAACTTGGAGCATGTGCATGTAAATTTTGGTGCAAATCCGTCGAAAATTGTGGCCGTGCATTCGTTACACACACACACACACACACACACACACATCCTGCTTTTTATAGATAGAGATAACTTGTTGGAAATCATGTAGTAATGCATTTCATGAAATGTTGATCACCGTCACTAGTTTTCCTTCGACGTCGACTTTTTCTTTTTCTTTTTTAATCACCCCCCCCAAAGCATGACGGGAAAGCCACTGGTACGCAGCGCGTTACAGAAAGTGAAGTTGAGAGAAAAGACTATATATATGGGAACCGAGAAAAGGATAAAATCTGAACGGGGTTCAAGAAAATAGAAGATGGCGATTGACATTGCATTTAAATATTTGAAGATTGTAGTTATCAGGGAAGCAAGGGAACAGAAGGGAGTTCAACAGGCGTGGATTGCGAGAAAAGAAACTGTTGGAGAAGAAGTGGCGGTTAGATTTCAACAGTAAAAGAGTGGGACCTAAATGTGAGTTAAGTAGCGCACTTAAACACAAGAAGTTCCGGCACCGGGGGGGGGGATCTTGCCAGAGTAGTTGCCATGAAAATATTTGTAGAAAAGACAGAGGGAAGCCACGTCACGACGGTGAGAAAATGACTGAATTCGAGATGCCAAATCAGCTCTCCTTATTGCTAAATACCTCTGAACTTTGAAAATAATAGTTTTCAATAACAAATAGCTCTTTCATAATGCAATCTCATATGATAGAAGATAATACAAAAAATCGAAAAGAACCTTTTTACAACTAAAAGGTCTTAAACTAATGACTGTATTTTCGTGAACTTTCAATGTGTGTCGTTCTATTTATTTTATAGCCATGTGCTACTTAGAACGCAGCAACTACACGACACAATTTTTTAATCCTTTCTAGCACGTTCGAAATTTTGGTTAAAAATCTTGTTTTATTTTAGCGTTCGCAGTCGGCGTAATATTTACGATTAGTGTTTCTGTGCATTTTTTTTCAGGTGAAAAACACATTGATTTGGAAATTCTTGCAAAAATCAAATAATTGTCGGATTTTAATGAAACTTTCAGGACTTATTGTTATGGTCCGATTCCTTGTACCACGGTGAAATTCCAAGGTAGAACCAATAAAGAAGAACTCGAACACAGGTATGGAATAACACAGATATATTACAAACAGGAATATATACAGAGAAGTAGAAGTGTTAGTATGAACAATCAGGTTTAGTAGAGAGAACAATGTAGTCTCGACCAGTATCACTATTCCAATGTCTTGCAGTAATTGTCTGAAACGCGACTCTGTTTCGGACTACCTCTGACTCGACTCTTGACTCGACTTGAACTACTGACTCCCTTGAACTACTGACTCACGATATTGAGTCCCCACCCCCACTGGGGCAACATGTGACACAAGGTCCGTTGTTTATTGTGGGTATTCCCGAGCCCGTGGGCTCGGCCCAAAAATATGCCCGTTTGAACCTGTATAAACGGGCTCAGGGTCGGTTTTACCTCCCCGAAGGAGACTCCGCCCTTCGGCATAACCTCCTCCGGGTTCCTCTCCGTCCGTAGACAGAGAGTTGAACCGATCAGTCGCTCAGAAAATGAACTACTGACGCACTTCCATTCCTACTCCTGAGGCGCAGTATTTATTAAGTATGGAATAGTCCGTTATTATTATTATGGGTAAGATCCCATAACACTTATTCACAAATGAATCAAATTATTTTTGAAATTTTTTAGAAAATCTTGATAAAAATATTTTTACTACTTATGTTACCTCTGCCAACTTATTTTCATGAAATTTCAAGAAATTAAATTTTCATCGGAATTTTTTTTTTTTTAGTTAAAAGCAAGACTCTTTGAAAAATGTACATCCATCATGTTTTTTTAAAAAAACAGCTACTACTCATTTCCCAAAAATCTGCTCCGAATCGTAAACTAAAGATATGGAATAAAACTATGATATTATTGAATTAGGAAAGCTTTTAATCGCTTTTATAAATAAGGTTATTTAGGACGCTACTGTCTTAATAAAAAAAATTCGATAAATAATGAATTTTTGCAAGAATTGATTTCATTTTTTTTTAATTATAATAATTTATAATATATAAATCTTCTAAAATTCTGCATTAGTTTCATTCTGTTAGGTGATATTGTTACCAAGTGAAAACTATATTTGTTAATAAAAAAATTAATATCTTAATACAAATTATTTTGCACCAAGTTTTTTAAAATAATTTTTCAAATGTTTTTATGTATATAAAATATTATGTAACGTGCCCATTTTTAAAAGTATAGTCGACCATACACGACGTTATCAGAAAATAAGTGTGATGGCTATAGTAAATTTAAAGTCAACATTCCTAAAATTAGTTTACAGAGAATATTTTCCAACATTTTAAAAATTACCGAGTACTTAAAAATTGTATATAAAAGAGATTCATCCATCATTTTCTTTAATTATGTTTTAACAGATAAAGTTTTCGTAGAACAACAATAAACATATAGAATGGTCGCTGCCGGTTAAAAATCTCCGCTACTGTTTGTTTTAAAAAGACATTTCTTCGTTATTTTAAATTTAAAGTAAATAATATTTTTTCAAATCAAATTAATTATACTCCAACCAGCTAATATTCTTCAAATAAAGTTTCAGAAAAGTATATTTATTTTTAGAAGATTTTTTAAATAGTAAATTTAATGCTTTAGCTTTCAATTAAACTAAAATGAAAGCTTAAAGAAAGCTTTTTCATTTATAAAAATTGATTTTAAACCTTAGGTATCATAACTTTAGTGGAGGTACCCAGTTTAAATGAGAAAAGACAAAGGTTTGGTTTGTAGCCGATTTCCTTCTAGCTCCTATTTCACAAAATAATAATTGTGGTCTTTTTGTTTGTGCATTCCAGATCAGATTCAAATAAGATGCTAGAAGTAGCCACCAACAAAAAATTTAAGGAAAATTAACTTAGCTGACTAGAAAAAAACAAAAAAACAAAAAAAAAAACAGATCAGCACACAATGAAAAGATTAAACCAAGAAAAAATTTACAATAAGCATATTTAACAAAAAGTCTCCAAAGAACAAAAAATCTTTCAATAGCTTAGTTTGTTAAGTGATTGACAAGCGATGAAAAGCATGTAAATAACAGCTACTGTTTATTTTAAAAATTCATTTCTGTTATTTTCAACTTAAAGTAAATAATATTAGTTTCAAATCCGATTGATTGTACTTTCAATCAGTTAATATTCCTCAAATAAAGTTTCAGAAAAGCATATTTTATTTTTGGAAGATTTTTTTTAATACAGAGAATTATATTGCGATGTAAGACGCCTAAAAAAGAGCAATAATCAGCTATTTTAGAAAAAAAATGATTTTAATAAATATAATTTCTGCTTGAAATACACCAGAGTGTTTTGCTTACTGGAAATAGTAAATTTAATGCTCCAGCTTTCAATGAAAGCTAAAATGTAAGCTTTTTCATTTATAGAAATTCATTTTAAACCAAAGTATCGAAAATTAGTGAAGGTACCTAGCTTATTACTATCTGACAACACCGCGTATTTTTCATAAGAATTTTGAATTGTTTTGTATGTGTATAAATGTGCCAATTTTTGTAGGTACGGTCTCCCATACACAACATTATGCGAAAATTTTTTACGGTTAAAGCCCCCGTAGAACAACATAAGATAAAAATTTATCTTTCATCTAGTTGTCAGCATAAATAAACAGCTACCACCGTGTTAAAAAAATGCATTTCTGCTATATTTTAAACTTAAATTAAACAATAATTGTTTCAAATCAGATTAATTATATTATAATCAGCTAATAATGTTTCAGAATTGTATGTTTTATTTTTGATAGATTTTTTAATAATGAGATTTATATTTTTATAACAGTTTGCTAAAAATTCAAAACTTTTATAAAATTAAAAACGAAAACTCCTTCCAATTAATTTATCTTTGAAATGCAGCAATGTATTTGGCTTATAGGAAATATTAAATTTAATCTGTCAGCTTGAAACTAAAAATAGAATAAAAGCTTTCTGAGAAAGATTTTTCATTTTTTTAAAATTTAATTCTAAACCGTATGTATCGCGAATCTGTGATATTTACTTGCATTCTCACTATTTACATTATTCGGACTATTGTCCTCATCTTTGTCGCCATATTTATTACAACAATTCGGCCGTGGTACGCTCCGGCCTTCTTCAGATGGTTGGAATATCGAACTGAACCCTTTATTTCGCTCACTGGGGTAGACTGTTCTAGTTCCACATGCCATGTCTAATGGATGTCAGTTATCAGTTATCTCCTGTTAATTCCCCTTTCCAAATTATCCGGGTATTGAACTCACTTGAAGAAGGCCGTTGTAATAAATATGGCGACAAAGATGAGGACAATAGTCCGAATAATGTCTCAAATATAGATTACTGAAGGGCCAAAACGTTGATACCTCATCTCAGAAATAATATAGACAGATACTGAAGGGCCAAAACGTTGTGATAAATATGGCGACAAAGATGAGGACAATAGTCCGAATAATGTAAATAGTGTACTTAATACCTCATCTCAGAAATATAGACAGATACTGAAAGGCCAAAACGTTGTGATAAATATGGCGACAAAGATGAGGACAATAGTCCGAATAATGTAAATAGTGTACTTAATACCTCATCTCAGAAATATAGACAGATACTGAAAGGCCAAAACGTTGTGATAAATATGGCGACAAAGATGAGGACAATAGTCCGAATAATGTAAATAGTGAACATAATACATCATCTCAGAAATATAGACAGATACTGAAAGGCCAAAACGTTGTGATAAATATGGCGACAAAAGATGAGGACAATAGTCGAATAATGTAAATAGTGTACATAATACCTCATCTCAGAAATATAGACAGATACTGAAAAACGTTGCCAAAACGTTGTGATAAATATGGCGACAAAGATGAGGACAATAGTCCGAATAATGTAAATAGTGAACATAATACATCATCTCAGAAATATAGACAGATACTGAAAGGCCAAAACGTTGTGATAAATATGGCGACAAAGATGAGGACAATAGTCCGAATAATGTAAATAGTGAACATAATACCTCATCTCAGAAATAGAGACAGATACTAAAAGGCCAAAACGTTGTGATAAATATGGCGACAAAGATGAGGACAATAGTACGAATAATGTAAATAGTGAACATAATACATCATCTCACAAATATAGACAGATACTGAAAGGCCAAAACGTTGTGATAAATATGGCGACAAAGATGAGGACAATAGTCCGAATAATGTAAATAGTGAACATAATACATCATCTCACAAATATAGACAGATACTGAAAGGCCAAAACGTTGTGATAAATATGGCGACAAAGATGAGGACAATAGTCCGAATAATGTAAATAGTGTACTTAATACCTCATCTCAGAAATATAGACAGATACTAAAAGGCCAAAACGTTGTGATAAATATGGCGACAAAGATGAGGACAATAGTACGAATAATGTAAATAGAAAATATTGACAGATACCAAATGCATTCTCGTCTGACTAAATTATATTTACTTTCTTTCTTATTAATAAAAAGGCGTTTTTTTTTTCAAGCCCAAATTGTTTTCACGAACGTTTCAATGACACACAAGTTCATTCGGTGCGTTGTTTAATTTTAAACCTCTTTTATGTTTGTATATATGTTTTTTACACACGATATTTCGCCGATTTATAAGTTACAGGAAAAAAATCACAGAAAAAAATCACAGAAAAAAGTCACAATTTTAGCTAGGAAAATTCACAAGAAATATTTAATTTATAGTAATGAAGTTATCTCATTCTGTTGGGTACTTCACGAGTTTATGTGCCCGCTCTGTTTGCAACCGAAATTGATAGTAAATTGATCCAACCTCTAAAAAAGTTTTCTAACAATACTACGGTTAAATATTTCCTATATTTCATATTTAGAGAGTCCTAGTATCCTATACGATACGACCCGACTTTATGTAAAGAAAGTTTCAATTTGATATTGAAATTTCAATTAAGTTCTTGAATTTTCAATTTATTGATAAGACGAAGATTTTGTTCTCTTTTGGGAAACGAGGCTGAGTTTTATCCGTTGTGTGCTATGTTAGGTTTCTGTTTTTTCCTGCAACTTTTTTTTGCAGTGACTTTTTTTTTCCTTTCGACGCCATCATTTAAGCTGAAACGAAGCGTACCATTGGAACAAGTCAACAATGAATTGAACAAACTCGAAAGAAGTGCTGTAGTAGAAAAAAATTAACCATTCAAAATGGGCTGCACCAGCAGTGTATGCAAAGAAATTAAATAAAGTTAGTGTTTGCGCAGATTTATCGATAGTTGTTTAGAAACACATAACTACCCATTACCAAGTCCAGAGGAATATTTTTTCGGAAGAATATTTTCAAAGCTGGATTTCACTGAAGCGTATTTACAAATCCAGATTAAAAACGAATGTTTGGAATGGACGACCATAGACACTCACAGATATTTACATAAGTTTAACAGACTTTCTTTTGGTATAAATGTGGCACCCTGTATTTTTCAACAAGCCATGGATGCCATGCGTGTGAATTGCGATTTCGCAGTGGCCTATCTGGACGATATTTTTATCAAAGGCGTATCTAAAGAACAATATGTTGGGCACCGGAAAACAATTTTGCAAAAACTAAATACGGATGCAAGCTCAGTAAAGAAAAAATGCGATTTTTTTTCCGAAAATAAATACTTTTGTAAATTTATTTATAAAAATGGTCATCAACCAGATCCGTCGAGGCCAAGTGCAATTAAAAATGTGCCTCCATCAGCAAACATGATTACGTTACAAGCTTTTCTAGGACTGGCTATTTACTATAAAATGTATGTACATAATATGCATAATTTCAGAGCTCCACTGAACGATTTACTTAAAAAATGAGTAAAGTGAAACTGGAATAACAACTGTCAAGAGGCGTTTGACAACAAAAATAGACAAATAGATTTATTATTAGCACACTACGATCCAAAAGCAGAAATTGTAGTGGCCTCAGATGCTAGTGAATACAGTATTCGTGCAGTGATTTTACACAAATATTATGGCGGTAAAATGAAAGCCTTCGCTCAAGCTGCTACCAATACAGAAAAATTACAGCCAGATATAAAAAGGGCCTCCAGCAATTATATTTGCTGTGAAGAAATTTCATAAATTTATTAATAATAGAAATTTTAGGTTGCGAACTGACCACAGTCTTCTGTTAATGATACATGTTTCTGTAACAGAAAACATTTGATTCTGTAGCACTGATACTGGAAACGCCCTCGCAATGAATTTTGCGTTAGTACGTAACTACGCTAAACGCAGGAATTCGTTCTGCCGACTCAACAAGAACTCGCCTTTTTTTTATACGTTCTTGCCGAGCCAGAGAATTTGCATATTGGACAAGCTGCCAGCCTCGATCTGACTCACTGACGCATGCGTCTCATCATTCCAGCGCTGATGCTCGAACGGTCTGCCTCGCTAGCAATTCTCCTGCACATATAGGCTACGCCACTCTTGGACCTCCGTGGTAATTCTCCACAGTTTCGAAGAAAGGTATACCTACGCATACAACTAATAAGCTACAACGCTGGGGTACCATCTTATTAAACTATGATTTTATGATTGAGTACCAACCGACTAAAAAAATTAGGACATGCGGATGGATTATCTAGATTAATACCTAAAATGCGGAATCATTTTAGGACACGGTCATTGCAGTACTAAAAAGCGAAATGGTTTTTGTTCAACGTTCCCTAAGAATAAAAAAAAAAAAATGAAAATGACGTCTTCATTGCGGAAATAAGAAAGCAATAAAAAGAACGTAATGGAGAATAAAATTCAGACTCAAACGTTTTCTCGCTCTACGACGGTGTCGTAATGTTCGAACAAAGGGTTGTATTACCTTGTGTGTCACAGAAGCCAATATTCAAGGATTTCCATGGCGGACATCCTGGTACTTCAAAAATGAAATCTGTGACGAGAAGTTTCGTATATTGGACCAGAATTGAAGAAGTGAAAGCTTGCAGAGATTGTGCTCTGGCAGCAAAACTATCACAAAGATAGAACCTTGGCCAAAGATAGACACGCCGTGGTCTAGACTGTATATAGATTTTGCAGAATTGAATGGATCACATTATCTTGAGGTAGCTGATAGTTTCGCTAAATGCTCGGAAATTTTAAGTGCAAAAATCCAACATATTAAATAACTGAATTTCCTGCATGAACTGTTTGCGAGATATGGCATACCAGATACTATAGTCTCTGATAACGGAACGCAATTCATGGGTAAAGAATTCGAAGACTCTTTTTAGATGTTTTCCATTGAACATATTACGATACCGCCGTATTCTCCAAGGTCGAACGGAGAAGCGGAACGGTTTGTAGTAAAGTTCAAAAAAGCGTTAAAGAAAGCAAGCCCTAAGAAAGTAAATGAAGAAGCACTTTCAACATTTTCTGAGAGTTTATCATGTAATACTTAAACCCAATACATCAGCAGGCATGTCGCCGGCGGAATTAATGTTTGCTAGAAAAATAAAATCGGTGTTCGACAAGTTAATTGCCAAGTCGAAAATCAAAAACGGTTAATAAAAGCGGCACTAATACTTTCAAAGTTGGCGATAAAGTTTTCTTTAGAGCATACAAGGATGGAAAGATAACATAGGAAGACGGCATAATATCAGCAAGTAAAGGGAAGTTGATTTACATTGTAAAAGGGAAAAGATTTGATCCTAAAAGGCACCATAATCAGCTGAAAAAAGGTTAATCGATGAAAAGTGAAAGAACCGATAAAAATGCTATGTTTTCGATGTGCCATCACTACAACAAGTCGTGGAACCTACAAGTTCCAGAAAAAGAATGCGTACTGAAGAACTAGAAAGAAATCCGAGACAGAAATGCTAAGTCAAGTACGTTGGCGAACTCTCCAGAAAGAAGAGGGGAGATACTAATACTAATAACAAATAAAATATATAAAAAGTATTACTCTCCAAAATGGGGGTGTTGCGGAATAAATAGTACACCCCTGGTGACTATATCAACTAGTACATAACTATAAATAAAGAGCTCTAGGTCAGCGGGAAGAGAAGAAGCCGTTTAGAGTCAAACTTCAGGCTAATTAATACAGGCGCCACAGCAAGCGTTACTTATATTATAATAATTGCGAGGTGCGTTATAACATAACTATAATTATTCCATATTACATATTATTGTTGTGCTAGATGACCGATAGCCAAACAAGAAGGTCCATGCGATCTTTGACGGGTCTTGTTTTTTAATTCTACTGGGTGTCTAGTCACCCTCTTCACCAGAAAAGCATAGTGGAGGAATCGGTTTTGTCGCTAACCTGATCATGCAAGCAGCAAGTACTGTGTTAAATAGTACCAGTATAATTCAAAATTGACATTATGTTGTTTACCCGTAGCTTAAAGATGACGAAAGTATTTAAGTTTTTAAGTTATCATAATTACGGTACATTTTTGTGGATTATATGCATAAAATCATTTATACACACATCGACATGAAGTGGAAATATTATATTGAATTTGAATCAATTGCTCTTCTTCTGCTAGGAAAGTTGGTCCATTGTATCGTGGTAGACAAGTTTTTTGCCAAAATCTCTCTTACACATTTATATATTTATCATTCGTTCAGGCATTGACTATTGCTGCCACATTTGTTCCGGTCCTTCTGCTATGTATTTAGGAATTCTAGATAAAATGCAAAGAACAATCTGCAATCTTATTGGCACCGACCCGACATCTCGGTTCCAGTCACTTTCTCGCCGTCGTAACTTAGTTCTTTGTGCCTTTTCTATAAATATATTCATGGTAATTGTTCGGATAAGCTTTCCTCTTTGGTACCTAGATTTTATGAATTTTGTACGCATATAAAATATTTTATAATCATTTTGCTGTGGTGAAAGAGATTTTATTTAATGTGGAATATTTCTTTTCAATTAGCTTTGAGTATTTTGTGTCTTTCTGTCTTAGGTGGTTTTACGCTCCTCAAAACCCCCTGATCAGAGGCCTTGCTGTTGGATGTAGTTTATCGTCTTACCCAGGACGATAAAGTGTTTAGTTCAGAATTCCGAAAAAGCTACCGATTACGGTAATAGAGACCTGAAGAATGACATAGTCAACGGCCGAAACGTTGTTACGGCAACACTCGAGTATGGTGGACTGAATACTAATCTATATAATAAACTAAGTTTATTATTTACATTATTCGGACTATTGTCACCATATTTATCACAACTGGATTCTCAGGTGGTTGGAATGTCTCAACCTTTATTTGTCACTGGGGGGATTTCTAGTTCCATGTGCCATGATGGATGTCAGCTTCTCATCTCCCTTAATTTTTCCTCTGAAAGTTCTCCACTGCCTTAACCCGGTACTGAACCCACACTCTTTGGGTCTTGTCACTGGATCTAACCAACGTGCCATGTGTCCTTGAGGGCGTCTCCTTCCTGGCAAACTGACCATGGTGAGATTCGAACCCGGGTCTCATGGTCAGAACGCGAACGTTCTAACCACTCGGCCACGCGCCCATAATCTTGTATATGTATATGAAGGGTATATATATATATATCTTGTATATGAAGGGGATATATATGTGTGTGTACATGCTAGAGATTATGTATATGTGTATCCGCTTTTCCTGAATTGTTTGTAAAGTGTCACATTTCGTTATACATTGGCAGCGTTCGTGGAGACCATTTTCACTCGACCAATACTGATCCCTTTTCTTTTCTTCTTTGTGAGCTGGTCTCGGAATCAGATCTTCTGTTGTGTCTTTCATTATTATTTCAACAGGAGGGGGTGATGAATGACCGACTGTTTCTTTTTTTTTTTTTTTTTTTACATTTATGACGAAACAAGCGAGTCAAGTTCGCGTAAAAATGAAGTAGGAATTCCACTTTTGAAACGAAATGATATAATTCCGTGTCGGCTAATAAGCACAGACGAAAGAATAGCCCAGGTAATTCGGTACAAGATGTTAATGCGTGCAGAATGTAATCAGGACAAGAAATGAGATTGGGGAAAAGTGTGTGAGATTCACTGAGCCGCGCTGATGGCAAATGGCGTCATTGTCACAATTTTAGCTCGACGCATTAAGAAAGAAATATAAGGAAAGACGTGCCAACAGTAAATATTTCCTAATGCAAAAGCAGTCAAGATTAGTTTGCAGTATTTATTTAAATAAAAAAAGCTAAAAATAACAATGAAAAATAAATAAATAAAAAGTAAGTAAAATTAAATAATGAATAAATAAATAAATAATGGATCTTGTCAAGATTAGCGAACTCAACATTGCCATGTCAAGAATAGCGAACCCAATTATCTTCGTGTAAAGAATAGCGAACCTTTGACACAATAATGTTTTATTTATTAAAAGCAAAGTTGGAAATATAAATTAACTCGTTTATTGATAAATGAACAATTAAACTAATATATTATTCACTTTCCAAGAAAAAAAAAACAGTTAAAATAACTTATTGAAAGTATATTGTATGTTGATTGCATTACAGACCCTCAATAACCTGTAAATTGTATTTCGTTTTGATTTCGCAAAAATGGACTCTTTTTCTTATTGTTACATTTCTTTTGTACTGTGAACAGTCTTTCATTTGGCACTTCCCCACATAACAGTCCAGAGAGCCACTACACTTTGTCCAATTCATAAAAAGGTGCACAGACCGCATGAATTTAAGCGAGCTACCAGGCTGGCATCTCGGTCCCACCCTTTCACTGTCAAAAAGGTTAAATGTAACCGTCTCTTCTACTCAAACAGATTCTTCTCCCACACTTCCCATTTGTGGAACTTCTTTCCCCTTACTTGCTTTCCTTGATGACTATAATCTTCAAATATTCAAGTGTAATGTCAATCGACATCTGACACCCTGAGCTTTTTCCTCGTCCTTCTCTATAACCTTTCATCAAACACGCCTCTTTACCCTTGTTCTCAACCCTCTGTAACCCCTTGCGTGCTAGTGGCACTCCCGCCTTTACTGGGGTGAATTGCTTTAAAAAAATGTCTTATATGATTCATATTTTAATCCCCGTCTGATAAGTGACTTGTTCTTCATTCAGTCAATCACTAGTAAGCTATCCTCCCCAAGTAATGGCTTCACAACCTCGGTGAACGTAGATCTATGCGTTTTGAGGGTTCCTGGATATCTGAATTAATAAATTAAAACCAGAATATGAAAACAGCTATTGAACCTTAAGGTTATTTGTACCAAAATATTCATGTCCAGAACACTGAACCCAATTACCCTCGTGTAAAGAATAGCGATCCAATCATATTCTTATAAAGACGAGCAAACTCTGTCGTGAACGGGTTCGCTAATCTTGACAAGATCCTAAGTAAATAAATATACTTCCACCTCCCCCGAAAAAAAAACAATCAGTAATTTCCAGTATTACATTAATTTCAATGTGTCAAATGGTTGATATATACATATATATCATGGGCAGGTTGTGTAATGAATATCAGCAAAAAAAAAAAAAAATAAATCGAAAATCCGAGTTCGAATTGCAGACCAATTTCGTTGCATTCACATTTACACAAATACCGTTGAAAAAAGTATGCTGCCCTCTATCCCCCCGCAACCCCGCCGTAGGTTAAATAGTAGGGTAGACCGGACTCTTCAGTCTTGTTTGGCATCCAGTCTAGGAAGAGGACAATTCTGAATTCAAAACCGTAGCAATTAACCTTGACTATGTTATGATTCATCTCCTTTTCCCCTCATCTGTGGGTTAAATAGTAGGGGAGGCTGCGCCATTGTTTGGAGAAAATAACTCTGAATTCAGAACCATAACAAATACCATTGGGAACGGTATGAATCCACTGCTTCCTCCCCCCAGCTGTCGGTTAAATATAGGGTAGACTGGGCTCTTCACCTCTGGAAGAAGGCCCACTGAATTAAAAATCGTATGTAGCCATAGAGAAGCACATACTATGCAGTAATGAAAGACTGTACGAACCCGACGGTGGTCATTTAAGTAATCAATATTTGATAAACTATGTAATGTGTTAACATTTCCTGTTTTTTAAAGATCATTTGCATAAATTCATTTTTGTAACTGTCTACTTAAAAAAATGATGGAAAGAAAAAGAAAAAGACTCTAAATGAATTCGTCTGATAAAAAAAAATCTAAAATTCCCAGCATCCCTCTGCTGTGCGCATGTGTAATTCTATCAACGTAACAAATTTAATCGATAAATTCCTGAAGGACTAAACGCGTCACAAGTAAACCATTTCTACTTTGTCATACAATTTTCACCGCGGTGAAATTATAAAATTATATAATCGAACATCTGATTAAATTTTATCATGTTTATAACGTTTAAATATTGCCAGGTCTGTAGTTTCAAACTAGGGGTGAAATTTGGTTGGTTTCAATGATTGCCTTTTTTCCATTATTTTTTTTTTGTTGTTGTTTGTTTTTTTGTTGTTTTTTTTTATTGAATCTGGACACAAATTTATTGCGAATGATCTAGCGATTAAAACACATTCTATACGCTTTCGTTTTAGTAAATTGCTTTCTCTTTTAATTAGAAGTAGCATTTTTAAGATAGAAATTATGTCTAGACACTTTACGGTGAGCAACTAATGTTGTTTTGCAAAAGATCACCTTTGTGTTGCTTTTATCTCTTATTTAAATTCCTTGAGGTTTCTTCTATGTATTCCTTGTGGCAATTATTGCAGGTAATAGAGTAAATTCCTCCCTCAAGTTTCAGCATATTATTATTATTTTTTGGATTAATTAAGTCTTTTATTGTTTTAGAAATAGATGTAAAAAATTGTCTTAAGTTTAGACAAATTCTTTTCAATAGTAGTTATGATAGAATTGGTAGGGAGAAAAATATATTTTAATTCGTTATGTTTGTCAGAATAGTTCACTCTGTTATTTTTAAACTAATGTACTCATGCCGCCAAAATCGACGGCAAAAAGGCATGAATTATAAGTAATATGTATTATATTATAAGTAATTTTCGTTTAATCCAAGTACAATTTTGTAATTTAAAATAGTTCGCTGTTAACGTTAATAATTGAATAGTGTATAATCTATAAACACCTAAGGAAAGATATACGTATATTATCCTCATAAATGTTACATATTTACAACCAATATTATGTTTACTGCAAAAGTTCCCAAAGTACAACATTTTATGTGTAAACTTTGGAAGGTCGGAGTAATCCTTGACAGTCCGTAGATTCAATCTGTAATTTCAGAGTCTGCTTGTTTCTCGTCCTACTAAGAGCAATGTATCATCAGATATTTTTTTTAATTATTTTCTGGGTCCCTCTCTTTTTTAAAAAGTTATAATTTTTAAAGTTTAAGATGAATTTTTAAAATGAACAAAGCGTTCTTGAAGATGTATGTGGCTTATTATCATTACGCGTCAACGGGACCAAGTTTGCACGGCAATGGGTGGGCCATCGTTATTTTGCACACAACCTCTCAATGGTTACACACAAAAAATCGTATATATATATATATATATATATATATATATATATATATATGTGTGTGTGTGTGTGTGTGTGTGTGTGTGTGTGTGTGTGTGTATTATATATATTTATAGATATTTTACGTTTTATCTAACCTGAACATAAAATTACTAAAGTGATGTTTACATTGTTGTGACTACACATGCGTATGAAGGAGAGGGGACACTGAAATTTTAAACTTAAAT
Organism: Acanthosepion pharaonis; assembly: GCA_903632075.3. Lineage (NCBI taxonomy): Eukaryota > Metazoa > Mollusca > Cephalopoda > Sepiida > Sepiidae > Acanthosepion > Acanthosepion pharaonis. Next base: position 1,167,805 of record CAHIKZ030005502.1, on the reverse strand, counting down.
TTAAAGAAAAATATGTGTTTGGGTGTACAAAATTGCCAATTTCGTTTAATTTTTTTTTTTTTTTTTTTTTTTAGTTTATGTTTTTATCACTTTTGTTATTAAATATCCCACATTGTGATAATAGAAAATCTGACAACAAAAGTTAAATGTAAGAAGTTGGATACAAATTTACTGTGGATGATCTAGTGATTAAAGCACTTTCTATACATCTTCGTCTTAGTAAATTGCTTTCTCTTTTAATTAGAGTTGCATTTTTTTAGATCAAAACTATTATGGTGAGCAACTGATGTGTTGGGTGAGTTGTTTTGTAAAAGATCCCTTCTGTGTTTCTATAATCTTTTATTTAAATTTCTTTAGGTTTCACCTGTGTATTTCTTGTGGCAACTATTACCGGTGAGAGAGTAAATTCATGTTTTAGATTATTACTATTTTTTTGTATTAATTAAGTCTGTTATTGTTTTAGAAGTAGTTATAACAAATTTTATGCTTAGGTTTGATAAATTTAAAAAAAAATAGCGCCCCATCTTTGTTACATCAACGGAAACATTACTTTAGTCCGATGATATTCTCAAAGCATCGCGCGAAAGAAATTTTCCACTTTGTTATTTATTTTCCTAACATTGTTCTGGCATATAAAAATGTATATGCCTTTTTCTCGTTTAATGATAGTATTTAATAATGTTATGAAAAAATATAATTCAATATTGTTATGTGATAACAATATTTAATATTATGTAATGTTATTTCATAATATTAAGACATACCAATGCAATAATATTATATTACTATTATCATTATTACCTTTTATCCACTATAAGGCCCAAGGGTCTCTCAAGGTAGTTAAGATCAGTAAATGAAGAGTCAAAGTAGCAGTACTCGCAAACATCATGCCTGAGCGAGCGGCCCAGATAGCGAGACACGCTCACTCGTTTTGGCGAACTAAAGGACCCATTGAGAGAAGACGGGGGTAACAATGGCTGCTCGGGGATGAGTTGACATAAATACAGTCAGAAGGAGACTGGTGAAATTACTGAGACACATAACAAGGAAAGATGGCCGACAGAATTTAGAATCAGGGGACGTTACTGGCGGCAAAAGGGGCAGAGGGAAGAAGTGAGAATAACGAGTTTGTGTGAATGGGTGGCAGAATAAGGACAATGGGAGACGCTTAAAATGGTGGAAAGCTACCGAGAGAAACAAAAGACAGGATGTTGTGGAGATCCGGCATCGCCCACAATGATTAGGACTAGTTTCAGAAAAGAAGACGCCCTATATTCAATACTGATCCTTTTTCACATCAACAAGATTGAATAAACACACTAATCCTTTCGGTCAATGAAAATATTTAAAAAAAAAAAAAAAAAAAAAAAAGAAGCATTTCAGACAAAATTCTTATGACTATTTAAACAATATCGGTCATTTTAGTGCAATAATATGAAATACTTAAAGATACACACATACATACAGACACACGCGCATATATATATATATACATATACATATATATATATATATATATATATATATATATATAGATAGATAGATAGATAGATAGATAGATAGATAGATATAAAACAAGTTGGTACACCATATCGTGCTAAACAATTGTTCCCACCAAAATGTACATATTTTTATAACTCTACCGTTCGTCCCTGCCTTGAATATTTCTGCTACATCTGGTTTGGTGCTCCTGCTTTGCATTTAGAAATTCTTTATAAAATCCAAAGAATCTGCAATGTTATTGATCCTAACCTGGCATTTCGGCTTCAGTCCTTTTCTCACTGCCGTTACTTAGCTTTGTTGTGCCTTTTATATAAATACTTCCATGGCAATTGTTCTAACGAACTTTCCTCTTTGGTACCCAGACTTTATGAATTTAAACACAGGGTATACTGGTGGCAAGGTCTCATCATTCTAGAGTTTAAATGACCAGATGTAACCGTAAATTCTATGCTAACAGTTTCTTATATGGTACCTCTTGCTTGTGGAAGTCACTCCGGCTTCTTCTTTCCCAGCCAACTTTTATTTTCAAAAATTTAACTGCAATGTCACTTGTTACCTTCTGACTTCTTAATTCTTGTTCTTTTATTGTCTTCTACCCTTAATAGTATATTTTCTCAAATTCTCTAGCACTCAGTAACCCCTTGTGTCTTAGTGGCTTTCTTGCTATTGCTTAGTCAGAAATGATTATATATATATATAGATAGATAGATAGATAGACAGACAGACAGGCAGAGACAGAGAGGGTCAGTTGGGCACCGTCTGTGAGAAAAAGAGCACCATGACGTAATTCAATCCGTCAGGAATTTGGAAACGGCATGATCTTCTGCTTGGAATTTGCACTGGAAGCTCCAGTACAAACATGTCAGAGTGTTTGGTGCCAATCTGAGGACAGTGCAGAGGATTTGGAAAGTGTGTGTGTGTGTGTGTGTGTGTGTGTGTGTGTGTGTGTGTGTGTGTGTGTGTGTGTGTGTGTGTGTGTGTGTGTGTGCGAGAGAGAGAGAGAAAGACAGAGAGGGAGAGACAGAGAGAGAGTCACTAGTATTTATAGGATTTTGGTGATTTCCATTACCATTAAGTAAGCAAGTGTTCGGGAGTGGATTATCGTTTTACAATCATAGGAAAAGTAATCTTCCTCAGTCAGCTAAATCCGTGTAAAATCTTTATAAATATGTGAGTTTGTCAGGCTGCTACTTTAACGGAGTAAGTTAAAGAACGTTCATCCAAGTAAAAAAAGATACGATTATTTTAATAAAAGTCATCACGGATATATATATATATATATATATATATATATATATATATATATATATGTGTGTGTGTGTGTGTGTGTGTGTGTGTGTGTGAGTACGTGAAATACAACTTTCCTAACTTATGGAAACATTAGAACGCTAAAAAATTACCAACGACAACATATGTCTAGAAAACCTGAGTCGAAATGGCAACAATTGACAGAAAAGGGAAAAAGAGAAAAATTGTTAAAGAGTGAATGTAAAGTGAGAAAAAAAAACGACGAATAGAATAAATAGTCACGACATTCTAGATGTAGGCACATACGCGCAGACTGGCACCTCAAACAAACAAACTTGCACCAATGAAATGTTCATTTAAAACAAGAAAAATCATGAAGTATAAGCAGCCAATAGCTGATAGCCCCTGACGAGTGAACCGAGTAATTCTCGGAGGGTCCGTCTACGAAACTGCGGAGTCTGGATGCGGAAGATAACATCAAACTCATAAGAAGATAGATAGATAGATAGATAGATAGATAGATAGATAGATAGATAGATAGGAAAAATCAGATGACGATATACAGGGTGTCCATAAAGTTTGTGTGCACTTTAAAAAATTCATAACTTTATTTGTATTTGCGATGGAAATAATTTATAAAAAGGATTAGAAAGAAGTAAATCTATATTTTTTAAAGTTTTATTGAAATTTTATTAAGTTTCGACATGTCCCCCATCATTAGCAATACAAAGGGTAATACGATTTTGAAGTTCACGGAAAACATTTGCCAACTGATTTACAGTAATGGCTGAAATCACATTAGTTATTTTAGATTTTAAATCTTCTAATGAACTAGGTTTGGTTGCATACACAATTGTTTTTACATGTCCCCATAAAAAATCTAATGGAGTCAAATCTGGCGAACGTGGAGGCCAATAAAATGGTCCACCCCTTCCGATCCATCTGTTAGGAAATTCCTGATTTAGAAACCCTTTAACACGCAGAGCAAAGTGACAAGGAGCTCCATCTTGTTGAAACACTGTTTTATAACATTTTTTACAGATTATTTCTATCGCAAATACAAATAAAGTTATAGTTTTTTAAAACTGCACACGAACTTTATGGACACCCTGTATATAAGTAGAATGATAAGTACTTTGATGGATAGAGTGAGAGAAGCAAAATAAGATAGCTAGCCAGCTCGATAGATAGATAGATAGATAGATAGATAGATAGATAGATAGATAGATAGATAGATAGATATAAACAGGCTAATATTGGTTGAAAGAAAGAACGAAATAAAGAAGGTAAAGTATGTTATGAAAATTTAAGAAAACAAAAGAACATTAAAAGACTAACAAAAAACATTCATTTTTCGTTTAAATACATGGAGAATCTAGCTTCGAATCTATATAGTGAATGCCTTTTGATAACATGATTTAAAATAGATTTTGAGAAAATGTTTAACTAGATGGATTGCGTTGAAATTTAAACACAATTTTTTTTTCCTATCGTCTAATCTATCTGCAGGGTCAAATCGAATCGCACGTCCGTCTATTTTATTTTGATGCCAGCTCAAAAAATTGTCACAGATGCACATCACTGAGCCAATTGTCTTATAGAAAAATGATTTCTATCCCCAAAAAACTCCCCGCCTTGATTTTTTAGAGGAGTGTTTCCATGATAAAAAGTCATATTTCATAAAAATGAAATTCAGTGCAAACGCATTACATGCATCCGGCGTATCGTTAGGACATCATCCAAAAAGAATCCAGAATTGTGCACTCTCTGATCTTTATGTCAAACCTGATTAGTAAATGGTTAAATATATATATATATATATATATATATATATATATATATATATATATATATATATATATATATATATATGGGGGTCACAAGGTTGATAATAATATCACACACACACACGCACATATATATGCGTGTGGGGGGTATACATATACACATTTCAAATATATGAAAGGTGTACTCTGTGATCTTTTTACCACAATTTTTTTTATTAGGAAATTTATAAATATATGTGGGTGTGAACACGCACGCGCACACACACACACACACACAGGCACACACACACACACACACACACACATATATATATATATATATATATATATATATATATATATATATATATATCATATCGACTGCAGTCACACACACACACATACACACACACACATATATGTGTGTGTGTGTATTTCTGTGTGTATAAATATGCATACTTACATAGACAACGTATATTATAAACGCGAGCCTGTCAACAAGTTTATTGGCATACATAAATTTGTATAAAATTACATTATGCAATATATAATAATGTTACATGTTTATGTTCCACACACACATACAGAGAGATACACACACGCGTACACACACAGGCACTCCCCACATTATATATATATATATATATATATATATATATATATATATATATATATACTTTTTTTCAGTGAGCTTGGTAGATCAAGATACAAACGAATTCATAATTTGGCATGCATTCCCATGTGATTAGTGTGTCGGCGAAATATCGGCGCCGATAACGAAGTAGCGGTGATGTGGGCGGAGGAAAGGGTGGCCCGGGGGGAGGGTAAGAAAGATTTTGGACTATGGTGTGATAATAATGGTAAACTATCTTTTAATTTCAGTATTACTTGTGTAGGAAAACTTATTAAACTGAGCGGAAAAAATATGAAAAAAATTAAAAAATGAACCCATGCCAACAGGGGCGTGTACAATCCATCTCCATCTCTTACCCTCACCCCTCTCTATCATTCGTCCCCATCACATATATATGCGATGGTTAACAAGTCAGTCTCACAGGTCACGTAGTGAAGTCGAACTTCATTGAAGGTATTGCTATTAAGGCACACCGTCTCACGAAACTAAACTATCATCTGTTGTGGATAAATTTGCAATGTTAATTGTACTAATATCCTAACACACAGCCATGAATATGTTTCTCCTCATCTCCCAACTTACTTTCTCTTTTTAATATATATATATATATATATATATATATATATATATATATATATATATATATATATATTATAATTATTTTTTTTTTAAATATGATTTCATCGCTATATAAGAATTACCATGTTTCAAAACTTCCAATTCAATTATAGAAATTAAGTGGTTGTGGAAAAGAAACAATCATTTTAATAAGGGGCTGTAGGGTATTCACTGTCAATTATTTGCTGCCGATCTACTACTGCTCTTAATGTCGGTTTCATCCCAATACATACACACATATATATATATATATATATATATATATATATATATATATCGTTTAAAAATATGATTCCTTCGCTACATAAGAGTTCTCATGTTTCAAAAACGAGGCCAGAAACCATCAAAATTATTAAAATTAAGTTGAATTGAGGTATTTAGTCCCGTTTAATCTTCAAGCGGAATTTTAGGATTAAGCTATCTCTTGGTTTACGTGTGTTTTTAGGCATGGTCCGTTGTAACATTCGTTATTGTGGGAGTGTCTATGCAAATTTTCTTCGTAAACCAAGAGATAGCTTATTCCTAAAATTTCGCTTGAAGATGAAACGGGACCAAACACCTCAATTCAACTTAATTTTAATAATTATTTGATGTTTTCGGCTCTTGTTTTGAAAACATGAGAACTCTTATGTAGCGAAGGAATCATATTTTAAAACAAAAATATTATAATAAAGCTCTACTTCTGTATGGAACACTATCTTCTTAAAAATAAAAAACAAGAATACTAAGGAACTCCGATTATGCACCCAACGTGTTCTTTTCTATTTTCTGCATACCTGCGCACTTATACACATATATATATATATATATATATATATATATATATATATATATATATATATATACAAAATGGCTAGATGAAAACGCAAGCACCATATTAATAATGTAATATACCGTTACGGAGCCGACTACATAGGTAGGTCTACCTTTACGGTTAGACGCACGGATTAACTAGCACGTACCCGGAAGAATTAGGAATGGTACATTCCAATCTGGTGACAAGATCAGGAACACATACGTCTCTGCCATTGCTGAACACCTTATAAACAATCCAAGTTGTGCCACAAATGTCAGCATTGACCAACTGAAATCTTTTCATCTGTGATGGTCGAACTCCCTGCCTTCGGGCAGAGAGGAACCCGGACGAGGCTATACTGAAGGCCAGAATCTCATCCGGAGAGGTAGATCGACCCTAAATCCGTTTATTCCGAAGGGAATTGGAAGGGAATATTTTTGGCCAAGCCTACGGGGTCGGAGAACCGACGATAAACTCAGCCTTGTTCCACATACAACCCACGTGGGGGGGGGCTGTTAAATATATCAGCATTGACTCATTTTCCGTCCTTAATCAAGCCCATTGTCTGTTACACTTAAAGGTATTGGAAATGATCTATGTCAGGTTCAGGAAGTTCTCCCTCTGTAAACAGAGGGAATGCCTGTTAGGGCTTGACATGATTTCCATCTGATCTTTCCACCTTTACTTTATCACATGCTTCTCATGTTTTTATATTTTATATTGCCATATTTAGTCTTCCCTCGAATTCTGCTCTGTTGAATGAGGGTGAAACCTGTCGGTTGGTCAATTTATTTATTTATTTTCCTTTTAATTATGAATGGTAAAGCTCGTCTTGGAGATTTCATTTCCATAATAAAATTTTGTACCCCCACAAAATTATGAAATATATATATATATATATATATATATATATATATATATATATATATATATATATATATATATATATATGTAGGATAACGATATTTAAAATTTTATATAACCAAGCAGTTTTGGAGAAAATATTTATAACAAATGTAAGAAGTTTTCGTGTCACGCGTCCACTTGGGACTTCATCAGATTATGTTTGATTACGTTGATTCGACTCCACACGCACACGAACAAGAGACGTTGGTAATCATAAATTTAGAAAAAAGAATTATTCAATGTGTGTTGGGTATATGATCTAGCTAATTTTATTTAGATTCTATTTCTTTTTCATATTGTTTCAATTAGTTTTCTTATTAAATTTGCCACATTTTGACAACCTTAGATAATAATGATAATAATAATAAAATAATATATATATATATATATATATATATATATATATATATATATAAAAACTAGTGAGCCAGACAAACCTACCCAGGTTTCACCTAAGAGGATCGTCAGGAAAACTAGCGCTTTAAAACGAAAAAAAACTAACCATAGTACCATGCTATCCACCTACGTATGGAAAACTAGACAAGAAAACAATAAAGACCCCATCCTTAAATGGAAAATATTAAAAAAATGTCCCAAATATAAAGCAGGCCAAAAATAAAAGCCAGCTTTCCCTGACGATCCGCTTAGGTGAAACCTGGGTAGGTTTATCTGGCTCACTAGGTTTATCTAGGTCTGCTCTACGGTTGTATTGAGCGCATTTGTTAGTTAGTTGTTTACTTGTATCGGGGTTTTTTCTTTGGGCTTCAGACCTGCATCTGTGCGATTTTTTTCGACAGACTTTCATGTTTCTAGCTCTTTCTTTTTTAAAAACCTTTTTTTCCTTCGTGATTGATTTGATTATTGGCAGATCAAGAATTCGAAGGTTTTTCGAAACGAATATAGTTACCTATATATATATATATATGTTAAAAAGTCTGGTCCATCCTGTAATGTGGATTTATTGAAAAAAATATTATACTTTGTTTTCTTCATGTTCAATAATATTCTCGATATGAGAACATTTAATTATTTTTAATAATATGTAAAATCTTCAGGTGAAGACGGTTGGTGAGACCAGACCAGAAACATGTCGATTATTAAAACAAAGTATAATTTTTTTCAATGTTCCACATTACAACCGATAAAAAACGTTTTTGAAGGCAAAATTATTTTTTAATATACATATTTTCTCTCGTTGGAACCACTACAACATATTTCTTTTATATATATATATATATATATATATATATATATATATATATATATATATATATATATATATATGTGTGTGTGTGTGTGTGTGTGTGTGTGTGCAAATTTATATATATTATTTATATATTATATATGTGCGGTACTTATTGAAAGCGCTCAATATCAGTGATAGAGCTAACATATTTAGTTGCGTTGATGTGAATTTATGACCCTAGGTTTCCAGCCCTTTGCGGAAAAACACAGGTCACAAACTCACATCAACGCAAGTAATATATATGCGCTTAATGTTATTTTCAATAAACAAAGCAAATTTTCTTTCCAATAAGTATTAAGATACCTTTAGTGAATGACCATTTTCACCTATGAATTTCAGGAATTTTCAAACTGTTTGCATATATATTGTTGAAGCTTGAATAAGCATGGAATAATAATAATACAACACAAAATGTACGTAACAAAATGTATTGAAACAATGAAAAAAGGTACACAATATTTACAGGTAGTTTTGGTATATTCTTGGGAAGACTGTTCCTGCAGAATGGGTTGACTAAGTCGCAGTCAGGCAGAGTCTCTGGATTCGATCTCTTAATCTTCCGTCGTCTTCCGGTACCAACCCATATTTATATGGTCGGTAATCCACTTATGTAAATTAGGTGTATCATACACAACATATATATATATATATATATATATATATATATATATATAATCAATTTAAACGTTACTTTTATATGATAGCCATATTTGAGTAGACGCCCCGTTCATTCATTAAACAGTAAATTTATTTATTTACATCTACCTAAGAGAATATTCGTGAAATCTAATTGAATATGGATATCCACTAAAATAACGATTAAATGATAAAATATAATATATATATATATATATATATATATATATATATATATATATATATATATATATATATATATATATATATATATATATATATATATATATATATATATATATATATATATAGAGAGAGAGAGAGAGAGGAGAGAGAGTTAGCTAGATAGATATATGTCTGTGCGTGTACGTATGTGTGGGTTGGCCCGTCCGTGTGTGTATGTGCAATTAAGCAGAATGTTGTAGTTATTTCTCTTCTTCCTATATTCCTTCTCTCTCTCTCTCTCTCTCTCCCTCTCTCTCTCTCACACACCATTCCTTTTGTTTCTTTTTCTTTCAGCTCTGAGTTATATTTATATATATATATATATATATATATATATATTATATATATATATAAAATATATATATTTTATTAAAAATACTTTTATAAACTTTGGGGGTGGGTACCTCACACCAAAAGAAGGACAAATGTCCATATATACATATGTGTGCAAATCTTTCGTTTCTGAGTTATTAAGTTTAAAGAAATTTTCCGGTAGTTGGTTCTGTGTTGCCATGTGGACTAAGTTACATTAGTCATTCGTGTACATTTGTGGTTAATTTGTCTTGAACGTTTAATGTATGTAGTAATGAATTTACTGAGAAGTGTTCCGTTTAATAATGTCAGGATATTCATACACTGAACATGGCAGATATGATTTTTACATACGGCTATGAGAATGATAATGGATGCGTGGCTGCACGACTCTATTATATCGCATTTCCAGACCCCAAGGTAGCCGACTCATCCAAACTTTGCGGCAGTTTATCGTCACGTTGCTGAGATATGATCCGTGGCACCATAAACTATGGTAATAATTATTTTGGGATTGTATCTTGGATTGTACCCTTAACACCATCTACCGTAAACTTTAAACTTAATAACTCAAAAACGAATGATTTGCAGACGTATGTTCATGTGAACTTTTGACCTTGTTTGTGACGAACCCGCCCCAAAGCTTGTAAAGTATTTTGATACACCTACATACATATATATATATATATATATATATATATATATATATATATATATATATATATATATATATATGTGTGTGTGTGTGTGTGTGTGTGTGTGAAGTAAATATAATTTAATATTCAACTTGCCCTATATCTGCACAAAAGAGATAAGTTGGATATTAAATTTTATTTGTTGCTATTAATGTTCTATTTATTGATATTGGATACTTTAATTACAAGGACTTCTTGCTCTAATATCGTTATCTTTCAGAAATACCCTGGTCGACCATTTTTTTTTTTCTTTGGCGAAACACAATCTTTGTTATATACAATCATATATATATATATATATATATATATATATATATATATATATCATATACATATATGTGTGTGTGTGTGTTTCATTAAAAACAACTGACAAGATGATGCGATTAAGCTTTTTATTCATATTTTTTCCTGTGTTTCTTATAAGTATTAATGCGCTTCGACTGAATAGTGAACTTCATCCTCACTGGGTGCCCCATATTTTCAACCTTGTGTCACGTCTAAGCTACACTTAGAAAATCGACATGTGAACATAAGTTTTTCATTTCCGGGCATAAAGAGTGTAAAAACTGTCCGAATGTTTTATATATCCGAGCGCTTTCGGCTATTCTACTAGCCATTATCAAGGGTGATATTTTTTAAACTGAACATGTAGATTTTTTTTATATATGTTTATCTATAGTGATGCGGCATTTTTTTCCCAAAGATTACCATCACTATAGATACATATCTAAAAAAAAAAATTTACCTGTTCAGTTAAAATCAATTTATCAATTTTGAGAAGTTTTATTCATCTTCCCAACTTTTTGAGATTATTTTACCATATTTTTTTTCTTTTGTCAGCCTTTTGCAGGTTATTTAAAGACAGAAAATATTTTTAGAATGTAAGAATTTTTTTAAAAGATGACAATGATTTATTTATATTTCCTGCTAATTAAACCATAGCTAGAGGAAAAGAGTTGGATTCATACCTTTCCCAAAGGCATTTGTGCATAAGTGAATATAATGAACCCGATTGGAATTGAAACTCGGCTACTTTGATTCACAATTCCGAGCCGTTATCCAATACACTACTTGGTATTACCGGCCAGTTACCCAGAGAGTTACGGATCAGGTTCGGTGTTGTTCTCTTCATGATCGTCCTATAACTGGTGTTTCAAGCCGTCCAAACTCAATTTTTATGTTGTTAATGTCGTAATCATAATGTTTCGACCGTTCTATTCTAAAGCCTTCTTCAGGCGTGCAAATCACACGATAAGAAAAAGCATTTTCCCCTATTTCCATATCCCCAATATGAAATTTAAGTTCTTTTCAAGATGGAAACCCATGCATATTTGTGTATGAATTGGTGCAAAAAATTCGCAGTTTCATCTGTGTATTGCCATAAGTATCGCCATTGTTTCTGTTTGATGTTGCTTCGAAGGCTGGTCCCCAGAAACTAGGCATGCCGTAAAGTGAGGATTATTGATTAAGCGCTTTTAAAAATAATTTAGGGGATATTAAGTTTATAAATTTTCCTTTGTCTAGAACAGCGCTTCTTAAGCTAAGGGTCGCGGCTTCAAATGAGGTCGCGATGCGAAATACTAGGGTCGCGAAAATTCACTTCCAACACTTGAATTCACTGAGGAACTTGAAACTTTGAAAAAAACTTTTGACGAATCGGAGCTAAGGCTGAAGTTCCCATAATTTCTGAAATGTCGCTATATGTTTTTTTGTCACTTATCACCACATACTGATGTGAAACGATTTTTTCAGCTTTAACTCTTATTAAAACCAAATATCGTTCAACGCTGAAAATCATAAAATAAGCTTTATGTCCAGTTTTAGTGTCAAATATTACAAGTTTGAAATTGTTATACAGCAAAAAAAAAAACCAAAAAAAACCGTCGCATTGATTTTTACTTTGGTTTATTTTTTTTACTTTGGTTTATTTTTGTATTTCTTTTTTACTTTGTTTTTTTTCTTTTTTTACTTTGGTTTATTTTTTTTTACATTGGTTTATTTTTTTTGGTTTACTTTCGTATACATTTTTATTTTGGTTTATTTTTTTTACTTTCGTATATTTTTATTACTTTGATTTCTTTTTTACTTTATTTTATTTTTTTTTACTTTCGTATATTTTTTTTACTTTCGTATATTTTTTTTACTTTCGTATATTTTTTTTTACTTTGGTTTATTTTTTTTACTTTGGTTTATTTTTTTTACTTTTGTTTATTTTTTTTACTTTGGTTTATTTTTTATTACTTTGATTTCTTTTTTACTTTAGTTTATTTTATTTTACTTTGGTTTAATTTTTTTTTACTTTCGTATATTTTTTTTACTTTCGTATATTTTTTTTTACTTTGGTTTATTTTTTTTACTTTTGTTTATTTTTTTTACTTTTGTTTATTTTTGTACCTAAAACAAATCTTAAAACTACTTTTATTTTCGCAAATAATATAGCTACAATTTTTATGTGCATTGTGTTCTGCAAAAAATAAATAAATAAATGATTTATTTGTATTTTTTATTTTATATTTAATAGTTGGGGTGGCGAAAATTCTCGTTATGGAAACTGGGGTAATGAATGAAAAAAAGTTTAAGGAGCGCTGATCTAAATGGAAAGTAAATTTGTAACCAGAGCCAAAATGTAATTAACAGAAATGTGATTAATAACACAGAATCGAATATTAAAACACATAAAAAAGTATGTAGTCTTTTTAATACTGACTAAAAAAGTTTCGTTTCTACAATATTATTACTAGTTTCCTTTCATCTTATTATTGTTACTTTTTATTACAACACCCTTCAGCGTCCTGGGTAAGGCGATAAACTACGTCCGACATCAAGGCCTCTGGTCAGGAGGTTTTGAGGAGCGTGGAACCACCTCTTAATTGTTATTCTCAGGTCCACCCTGACCCGGGGTGATACCACCTGCTGGGGTCCCAGCTATGGGTAAAGAGTTTACCCCCAAACTGTGGCAAAAACACTATGAAAATGTAAAAATAGGTTTTAATACCAGAAATACTTTGTAAAAAGTTATTGTCAGTAATAAGTGTTTGAAGAAAAAAATATTACCAGCAATACATTTTTGAAAAAAATAAATATTCCCAGAAAGAGATTTTTGAAGGAAAAAATTTTACCAGCAATACATTTGAAAAAAAATATTACCGACAATAAAAAAAAATTGTCGGCATTAAATAACCCAATGAGGTTGATAATCCGTAAAAAAAAAGAAACACTCTTCACTATTGCTATTATTTTATTAATAGTTTTCTTCTATCTTATAATTTCTGTTTTTCGTTTTCAACTGAAGATCTTGTATTATGTGTGTTCCCTTCAAATCGTAACTCCTTAAACAGATAGCAGAATATTTTCGGTGCCAAGCAATGTGGACTTCTGAAGCGACAGGAACCTAGATAGTATTCCGGTTTTCTCAGGATAGGACTTTAAGTTCCTTGCTATAGAACCCAACACTCCAATCATAACCAAGACAATAGTCTCCTGAACGTCTCCCTCTCTAGCAACTTCAGCCCGGAGGTCGATTTAGTTGATTGATTAATTAACTCGTTTTTTACGGCTTATCAACCCTTTGCAGGTTATTTAAAGCTGGAAAATAGTTTTAGATTGTAAGAATTATTTTGCGATAATAATGGTTTTAGTGATACAATTAACCCATAGCTGGGGGGCAGAATATGGGGATCCATACATTGGCTTAGGTTATTTGCGCGTAAGTGAATATGACGAACACAACGGGAATTGGAACTCGGCTCTCCAATTAACAATTTCAAGCCATTATCCATTATACCACCCGCACATCTAAGCTTAGGCATCTGGTATTCCGAATTGGTGACCCCTCTTGGTATTGACCGAACACGATATTGCTTAACTTCGGTGATAGTACAGGAACATGTGTTGGAACGTGATAAGGCCGTAAGCCATATCACCCACACATCTAAGCTTACAGCATGGTGACCCATCTAGGTACTGACCAGGTTCGACATTGCTTAACTTGCAATCTTTCGGGAACCGGTGTTTCAACGTCATATCACCCACACATCCAAGCTGACAGCACCTGGTATTCCTAAGCGGTTACCCATCTAGGTACTGACCAAACTGAATGTTGCTTAACTTCGGTGATCGCACGGGAAGCAATTAATCAGCGTGAAGGGGCCGTAAGCCTAACTAGCTAGATAAGTAAGACACAAGCAGAATTATAATATGATATTGTTACCTGGGAGAAGGAGGGTGTCTATTCTAGTCACACCTGTTTTATACGCGGGGATATAGACTGGCCAAGTGTAAATTACAACCCGGGTATAAACTAAGCCTAGCCTAGAATAACCTCAGGTATAAACTAGGTTGTGAGCTTGGCAAATTTGATCTTGATTTTATGGTTGCCAAGGACAATCGCTTCAGAAAGTGGGTATTTTCGTGCCAACGGTGGCAATATCTGGTACGGTGGGCTCAATCATGCGGTCTGTTTGGATGTTGTGAACCTATAAAATATTAACTTGGCCATTCTCGATCACCTTCCGTGGCGTGTGGCGCTACAATTTCTCGTAGTTGTAGTAGTAGTAGCAGCAGCAGTCATTGTTATCTACAAGAAAAGGTCGATGAACAGAAGCCAAATGATAGTTTTCTATGGACTAACTGGCTGGGTTTAATTCCAGGAACCACACAGACGATACTACTGTCAAAAACGCGTGATAGTATAGAAAATTTCACTTGAAAAGCATCATTATCAGAATATTGCAATGTAAATGATCCAATTTTTAAATAAAAGAAATAATGCCGAGTTATTTAAAATAACTAAGGTCAGAGAAAAAAAATTACTTAGAATTTGGAATAAATGACTTTTCTGATGATAATATGAATAAATTTCGAAATATTAAAAATATTTACTTCTTACGTGTATTATTCAAAATTTAATTGCCAAAAAATATGTTATTTCAAACTTGCGTTATATTTGAATGAAGAAAAGAAGACGAGTTTCGCTAATTCAGGCTTGCATTAGTATTCCACCATAAAACAAGCCATTTAGGTTCATGAGTGAGTGAAGCAGACGACATTGTGTTAAAGGCGGAAAAGTGACTGAAAGGGTGTGGCTGGAAGCAGGCGACCAATGGTTATAATGTAACGCCAAGAATAGCGATTGGCTAAGTTGAAGGAATATCAAGTTGAACGACTGTATTTGTTGGTAATATAGTGATCACTCCTTGGCAGGAAATTATTCAAGCCAGACAGTAAAAAGCTATAAATATTTAAATGCTAACGGGCTGGAGAACTTTCCGGTCTGGCCGGATTAAGGGTTGATAATGCCAACTGTGTTGGAGTGTGTGAAACTCGAGGGCGGCCCTCATCGCTGATAATGTTAAAATCACATAAAACCCACTTTATGCTAATGAAATGCATGATTTTTTGTACTCTTTGTTCGAGTGTTGGCTGCAAAGTTGGATTAATAGCCTGGTTACTTTTTTCTTTTTTTTTTTTTTTTTTTTGGGACAGCTAAATTACCTTTAATTTTTTGTTTTCTCTTTTCCTCTTCTTTTCTGATATCTTTTTTTCCCCCTCTTCTCCTGAGGTACGTGCAGTTATGAACTGGAAACACATCCATCTTGCATAGTCTATTCTTTTCTGTTTTTCTTCTCGTTATTTTCTTTAAATTGCATTGCAAACCTTTCCCTTCCCCTCCGCACACCCTGTCAGCTGGGATGTAGAATACGTCGACTGCAACTCTGCAGAGGGGTAAGAACCCCCCCCCGTCTTGGGTATGAGGATAAACTACATCTGCGTCCTCAGTATGACGATAGACTACGTCCGGCAGCGGGGCCTCTGACTGGGGATTTTTGAGAAGCCTGGAACTGCCTCTTGATTGCTAGTGTTCCCGGGTCCACCCAGACCAAGTGGCACCTGTTGGGGTCCCAGATATTGGCATGTAGTTGCCCCACCCCCTAAACCCGGGTCGGAGTACTATGAAGGTGGGTTTTAATACCAGAAATACTTTGTATAAAAAAAATTATTGCCAGCAATGCATTTTTCAAAGACCAGTATTGCCAGCAGTACAGTTTTAGAAAAAAATATTAACACCGAAGGAAAATTCTTACCAGAAATAGATTTTTGAAGGAAAAATATTATCAGAAATAGATTTTTGAAAAAAAAAATATTACCAATAATGAAAATTTTGTCGGCATTAAAGAACCCATTAAGGTGTTGATATGCTGTAAAATAAAATCAAGCCAACTTCCCCTCCACCCCTGTCACCATTTTACTCTCCGCGCTTTTTTTTTTATCCTCATTTACCTCCTCAATGCGTTTCTACTGATACCGCCACACTCTCCACAAATCCCACATTTGGTATTTTTATTTACGAAGCGTATCTTCCGACAACACAGAGCCAAACATTCTGAAATGAGGCTTGGTAGCTTGGTGCAACACAATCTTCTAAATGAAGGAAAATGCAGAGCAGAAACTTTGTATTGTTACACTCTTTCAATTTTGGGGAGACTATGAAGTTTTCTTATATGCTTATCTAAACCCTGTTTTAGACGCCAGCTCAGGCAGATTTTGTAATCCTTCACCAGGCCCACAATAAACATGTGGTTCGTACTGTAACTATGTTGAGATGGGCTTCGTTAAACTTTCTGGGAGAAAGCTTATAATCTGGCATGGTCTGTTGTTGAACAATATGCTCGAACACACTGCTACGAAGACGTGTAAATTCGTGCTAGTATAATATTGGGCCATAAACCCAATTCAGATCTCAAGTGGAGCTCGTATATACGAACCATGACTAAAGATGCTGGAAATATGGTTGGTTTCCTGTACCACTCCAGTAAATATCTGTCACCTGGCGCTTATCCCCTAATTTTACAAGAACCAGATCAGGCCAAAAATGGTCGGTTTCCGGTACCGCTGCAGTAAATACCTGACACCTGCTGATATTCTCTAATTTTATGAGAGCCAGATCAGCCAAATATGGTCGGTTCCCTGAACCGCTCCAGTAAATATCTGACACCTCGCGCTATCCGCTAATTTTACAAGAACCAGATCAGGCCCAAAATGGTCGGTTTCCGGTACCGCTGCAGTAAATACCTGAAACCTGCTGATATCCTCTAACTTTACAAGAGCCAGACCAGGCCAAAAATGTAGCACTGCTGCAAGAACTTCCCAGTCTTCATTTTCCAGTCCAGTTCAAAACTTCTACGCGTCCTTGTCGGTGACAAATTTTCCACTTTAAAATC
>CAHIKZ030005502.1:1105000-1147500 GCA_903632075.3 Acanthosepion pharaonis | reverse complement strand
TCTCTCTATATATATATATATCTCACTATCTCTTCCTCCCTCCCTTTCTCTCACTCTCTCTCTCTCTATATATATATCTCACTCTCCCTCCCTCCCTCTCTCACTCCCTCCCTCTCTCTCTCACTCCCCCCTCTCTCTCACATACATCATTTTTTTTTAATCACAACGGACCGACATCTTGTTTTTTTTTATTTTATTTAATCCTTCCACTTCGAATTTTCAACTTACTTTTCATTCTTTCCGGTTATCTGTTTTCTTTGCTCCCTGCGACGACAACACATGTCGACTTTTAATCGTCAAATTTATGACATTTTGCCATTCATAAAATTAATTCCTTGGCGTTGCTAACCTAAAAACTCTCTTCGGGACGGGAAAGAAACGAGTATTGTTCGTCCCCCCCCACCTCTCGAAAGCTTTTGACGCGGACAATTTAAAAGTCTAACATTTTTTGTACCAGCTTTGTTTCTTTCTCTCCTTTTTTTCCTTTCAATATCATCGGATTTTGTTAATAACAAGATCTATAAAACAAATCTTGCATATTTAAACGGTTGCTACGAGGCCCATAAATGCAAACCATTCACTCGCACGTTCTTTATGCTTTTTGCTTTTTTTTACTTCCGAAAAATTCATTGCTGTTTCTCTTTCTTCTCTCTATTCTTGCATATGTCTCTCTTCCTCTGTCCTCCTCCTCCTCTCTCTCTCTCTCTCTCTCTCTATCTATCTATCGTTTGTTCATTATCTATCTGTCTATCTATCTATCTATCTATCTATCTATCTATCTATCTATCTAAGTTTGTTCATTATCTATCTATCTATCTATCTATCTATCTATCTATCTATCTATCTAAGTTTGTTCATTATCTATCTATCTAAGCTTCTTCATTATCTATCTATCTATCTATCTATCTATCTATCTAAGTTTGTTCATTATCTATCTAAGCTTGTTCATTATCTATCTATCTATCTATCTATCTATCTATCTATCTATCTATCTATCTAAGTTTGTTCATTATCTATCTATCTATCTATCTATCTATCTATCTATCTAAGTTTGTTCATTATCTATCTATCTATCTATCTATCTATCTATCTATCTATCTATCTATCTATCTATCTATCTATCTCAGTTTGTTAATATCGATCAATCTCACGTCCTGTTTATAACAATAAACTATATCTGCGTCCTGGGTAAGACGATAAACTACGCCCAACAGCAAGGCCTCTGATCAGGAGGTTTTGAGAAGTATGGAACCACCTCAGGTCCACCCTGACCCGGGGTGGTAGCACCTGTTAGGGTCCCAACTATGGGCAAATAGTTAACCCCCAAACTGGTGTCAAAACACTATGAAAATGGAAAAATAGGTTTAATACCAGAAATAATTTGTAAAAAAATATTATCAGCAATAAATATTTGAAGGGAAATTATTACCAGCAATACATTTTTTGAAGGAAAAAATATATTACCAGCAATAAAAATTGTCGACATTAAATAACCCATTGTGGTTGATATGTCGTAAAACAAACCAAACCAAACCAAACAAATTTATCAATCTCAGTCTGTTAATATCTATCTATCTATCTATCTATCTATCTATCTATCTATCTATCTATCTATTTAATTCTGTTCTTTATCTATCTATCTATCTATCTACCTATCTATCTATCTATCTATCTATCTATCACTTTTTGGATTTCTCCTCCACTTTTGAAAGCTTTATCATTATCCCCCTCCACCCAACTCTTTTCTCTACTCTCTCTATGACCTCTTTAGATCTTCACTTTTTCTTCTCCCTTCTGTTCATTTTTTAGTCTATTTTTTTCGTTTTAAAATCTCTTTGACTTCTCTACCTCTCTATTTCATCATCATCATCATCATCATCATCATCATCTATATTATTATCAGACACATGCATCTCTTTCTTTCTCCCTCTCTCTCCCTCTCTCTCTCTCCCTCTCTCTCTCTCTCACTCTCTCTCTCTCCCTCTCTCTCTCTCTCTCTCTCTCTCTTTATGTGCCGTGTCCCGTCAGGTCGGACGCGATCATGACTCTCCTCATTTTTTGTCAATTGCAGCAAATAAAATAAATAAATTCTGTTTATTCGTTATTTCCGAACCGTCTTCCGTCATCTTTATTTCCGACGGCTCGTCAAATATGTCATACGTTGTTTTCTTCTGTCCCTCTTGCCTTCAATCCGCCATTTGAGTAACAGATTTTCCAAGCCTTCCTTTCTCATTATGTGCTTCATAAATTTCAACTTTTTTTTTAGATGTTATGCATATATATATATATATATATATATATATATATATATATATATATATATATATATATATATATATATATCTATATATATATATATATATTTATATATATATATATATATATATATATATATATATATATATATATATATATATATATATATATATATATGCATACACAGTGTGAGATGGGTAAGTTGTCGTCATTTTTTATTTTTTATTTCATACAGGCACGTTGTTTGTTTTTAATTTTGTCGACTCCTATACTAGGAGGGTTAATAAGGCACTGTCTCTGAGAAAAATATCACCATGACGCAACCCTAACCCTAACCCTCCGCCAGAAATTTGGAAACGGCATGCTGCATTGCTTGGCATTCACGCTCGAAGCTCCAATACAAACATTTCAGTGTGTTTGGGTGTCAATCTGAAAACAGTTCAGAGGATTTGGAAAGAGTTGGATGAGACTAATGGTGATTATGAAGATGTTTTGAGTGATCACTAGTAATGGCAATGTTATGCCTCCATTCACCTTCTTACAGGGCCTCAGATTCAAAATGGAGGTCTACATCAAGTGTCTTGAGGAGGTAATACTGCCCTGGGTCAAGAGGGTGACTGCTGGAAGTCCATATGTCTGGCAACAGAACTCTATACCATGCTACACAAACAGGAGAACCCAGTCAATTTCTATGACCACGTTATCCCTTACATCTTGCCACCTAACTCCCTTAGACTGCAATCCCCTTGATGTGCGGCGCGGTTGAGCGAGAGACCAACAAAACTCCTTGTAACACCAAAGATGAACTGAAGGCAAAGACTATAGCAGCATTCACCAACTTCAACAAGGAGACCGACCAGAAGAGTTGCAAGAGATTCGGAAGTCGTCTGAAGACCGTGGTAAGAAGTCCATTGTGTGCTGGATGGCCTTTGAACCTACAGGAACGCTCATCCGTTTTGTTATTAATCTTGCTGAGTATCTAGCCACCCTCCTTAACTGAAAAACCTGGTGTGGATCTGGTTTATCGCCCATCATCCGACAAAATTGTTTTTCATATTACTATAGATTAAACGTACTAGATCGCAAATATGATTTTTTTAAACTTAATAGAAGCTTCCACTTCGCTATGTAAATTCATTGTAAATTTTTCCTCCTACAGAAGTCAAAAAATACGCTCAAACCACGTGATTTCTTAAAATATTTTTAAAAAAAATATAGTGCCTAGATACTTTGAATTTAAGCGCAGTGCTAGATTGGCGGTGAGGTCTCACCAATTTACAGTTGAGGTGGCTTAATGTAACATTAAGTGTAAACTTAAAACAATTTTTATTATTACATATCTATAAGTTTACCATTCGGCCATGCATAGACTATTGCTGCCGCTTATGGCCACCCATTCCTGGTATTTACCTTTAGCACTTTGATAAAATCCAAAAAAGAATCAGCAATATTATAGGCCATGATCTGACAGCTCGGCTTCACTCACTTTCCCAGTTTCGTAAGGTTACTACTCTGTGTCTTTTCTATAAATACTTTCATGGTAATTGTTTGGATGAGGTCTTCGCTATTTGTTATTTTATTCCCCTCCCCTCACAGACAACGAATCTTACATATGGAGACTAGTTAGGATTTTCATAGAGTCATTTAGGTATTATGGTGGATGTTATAAGAATGATAAGTAAGAATGCGTTGTTTTGGTGTAAGGAATATTGTGGTATGCTTGGGTCGGTGATTGTGGCTAGCTAAGTTTAATGTTAAGACAGAAGGAGATTATCCTTTTTCCCCATTTTGGCCCTGTGCCACATTTATGCAAATAATGCGGAATAAATATCACTCTTCGCTGTGGTACCTAGACTTTTTTGAGTTTAAGCGCAATTCTAGACCGGCATCGAGATCTCAAGTTACAGTTGAGATGTAAGCGTGAGTTCTATGCTAACAGTTTCTTTTCTCGTACTTTTCGCCTGTGGAACATCCTTCCGGCTCCATGCTTTCCAGCCAACTTTGATCTTCAAAAATTTAAATACAATGTCAATCGCTATCTACTCCCCCTCCTTACACTTCTTTTGTTCTCGATCCTAGTAATGTTTCGGTTTCTGACTCTTTTGTTGAGTGCTTTTTCAATTAAGCGCTTTAAATTAAGATATTTCAAAAATATTTTGAATTCTATAATTTTTGTATTTTGTGGCTTATGTGTTATTCAAAGCCAATATATATAATATATATATATATATATATATATATATATATATATATATATATATATATACAATGAATCATTCATAGAAAAAGTAAATTAGTTAAGTTAATGATATAAAATGGCGAAATCCCTTCGCTAACAAAATTTTAAAGATGCATTAACATACTAATTACTCGATGATTTTTTTAAGCGTTTTACCCCAAGCAAGGCGAGAAGCCACTAAGACGCAAGGGGTTACAGAAAATTTGGAACAAGATCAGATAGGAGTGATAGAAGAAAGGATGAGGAGAAGGATAGTGGATAGATCAAGACAACTGGAGATGTCGATTGACATTACACTTGAATAGCTTGAGATTATAGCTCTCAGGGAAACTGGAATAGGGAAGGGAGTTCCACAGGCAAGAGGTGCGGGACATGAAGCTATTGGAGTAGAAGAGACGGCTACATTTAGGAGTTTCGACAGTGAAAGGCTGAGAATTTTATGATCCTAGGTTTTTGAAATTATAAGCTGTATAAGGTCTTTCTTAAATACGCAAGAATTGTTAGCGAGGGATTTCCCATTTTATATCATTAACTTTACTAATTTACTTTTTGTATGCATGATTAATTGTAATATAAACTGAACTGCACCACATATTATATATATATATATATATATATATATATATATATATATATATATTTTTGCAAATGAATATTGCATTAATAATCTTCAGCGGTAAAAATGTCGAATATAAGTTTCCTTTTTTGTCCTCCAAGGCACATAACGCAGTGGATAAAAGCGTTAGTTGTAGTAATCCAGTGACCTGACCCAGAGTGTTATGAATTCGATATCTGGCTACAGTAGAGGTGAATAAAAAAAAAAAAAAAAAAACTTGCAGAGTTGATTTACTAAATGGAAATAACTGTGACATCCGGAAGAGGCATGGCACATGGAACTAGAACAACCTAGCCGGTGGACGAAATAAAGTGTTCGGTTCGAAATTCCAAACAACTTAAGAAGGCCGCTGCGTACAACGGCCGAAACGTTGTGAATATGACAACAAAGATGAGGAGAACAGTCCGAACAATGTAGATAGAGTAAACAGTAACAATGATTTTTCCAGGTACAAATCATACTATTTAACCCATAGCTAAGGAAAAGAGATGGATATGACTTTTCCTAACGGTACTTGTGCGTAATTTCTCAACCCGAACCGCTACAATTTACACAACCCACACATCCACTTAAAATTTAAGCTATTACCTGGTATGAGCATATTCTGATTTGATTTTTGTAGTGGGATCAATTTACAATGAATTTATATAACAAAGTTGACTTTTTTATTTTACAATAATATTCACTCGTTACAAGGCCCAAGAGCCACTCGAGGTAGAGGGTGGTAGAGTAAGAGGTACAGTTTATGGTAATATGTGGAGAAGATAACGGGTAACCCTAGAGATGAACTGGTTAAGATTTTAGTGATTAGGGAAGCATCATCTTAGGAGTAGGTTAAAAAACAGCAGTTCGTGGGAACATATCACCAATGAACTAGGAAGGGAATGAAGGTGGTTCGCTACAATATTTCTAAAGGTTAGAACTAGTGGAACTAAGGAACATCGATCGTCTGAATAATTTCCATGGAAAGATCGATAGAGCAATGAGAGCCTTGCGATATTTCGTCTGTGGGCAAAGGGTTGTGGAGCGAGAAATAATTACCCACGAGTTAATCTATAGTAATGTGGGGGAAAAAAAGAGATTATTTCTGGTCGTAGTGAAGAAGAGACTGGGAGAAACAGAAAAATGTTTCTACAGAAGGGTGCTGGGGATATCATGGGCCGAACATGTGAACATCGACGAAGTTTTAGAGAAAATGAAAACATAAAGGAAACTTATATTTAACATCAGGAAGAGAGAGTTGAAATTTCTAGGGTACATAAAGAGAAAAAAGGGCTTGGAAAATCAGATACTCACAAGACAGGTTGAAAGCACGAGAGACAGAGGAAAACAACGTGTAACCTACTTGGTAAGCTTGAGTAAATGGATGGGTTTAGAAGAGGTAAGAAAAAAATATATTTTATTAAAAGTTGCAAATGACAAGAAATTGTGCAAAGCCATGACCGCCCACGTCCTGAAGGAATATGGCACATTGTAGAAGATGTGGCTATTTTACAACTCTCCCTAGCTTTTTGATTGATTCTTTTTTACGACTTATCAACCCTTTGCATGTTATTTAAAACCAGAAAATATTTTGTAAATTGTAACAAGTTTATGTATATATATATTGTCATGGGTCCTTATCTATAACTACAGAGTGAACTCTTCCTAACACTATGTATACTACGCCTCTCATGAGAGAGAGAAGAATCGAGCCGATCTTCTCGACTTGACGGTCGAACTTTCTGCCTCTGAGCAGTGAGGAACCCGGACGAGGTTCCGCCGAATGGCAGAATCTCGTTTGGGGAGAATGACCAACCCGATCTCGTTTATACGGGTTATACGGGCATTTTTTGACCGAGTCTACGGGCTCGGGAAACCCACGTAAAATCCCGGCATTGTGCCACATGCAACCCTCGTAGGGTGGGGGGCTAGATACCGAATCGAGCTGAGCTTCTCGGCTTGACGGTCGAAC
This sequence comes from Acanthosepion pharaonis, assembly GCA_903632075.3. Classification (NCBI taxonomy): domain Eukaryota; kingdom Metazoa; phylum Mollusca; class Cephalopoda; order Sepiida; family Sepiidae; genus Acanthosepion; species Acanthosepion pharaonis. Next base: position 1,140,435 of record CAHIKZ030005502.1, on the reverse strand, counting down.
TGTCTGCCTCTGAGCAGAGAGGAACCCGGACGAGGCTCCGCCGAAGGGCAGAGCCTCGTTCGGGGAGGTTGACCAATCCGATCCCGTTTATACAGTTTCTACGGGCATTTTTTGGCCGAGCCTACGGGCTCAGGAAACCCACGTTAAACTCGGCCTTGTGCCATATGCAACCCTCGTGGGGGTGGGGCTAGATACCGAATCAAGCCGAGCTTCTTGGCTTGAGGGTCGAACTCTCTGCCTCTGAGCAGAGAGGAACCCGGTCAAGACTCCGCCGGGGGTTGGCTAGATACCGAATCGAGTCGAGCCGATAGTAGTTCACTCCAAACCAGACTGACAGTCATACTAACACCTTCCACATCTTGTATTATTATTTCGTGTAATATACCTTCGTTATTTCTACTCTTGTGTTCGTGTTGTTCTTCCTTGGTCCTATATATATATATTAAAGAAAAGCAGACCATTTTAAGGTACCATTATAATAATTTATTTCACCAGAGCCCTTTTAAAGGACGCCGGATCATCAGATAGCACTTCCAAAAATATATATAAATCCTACTAATTAACACGTATCTGGCGAGAGAAGAGGTGTATTTATAATTTTCCCAAGGTTATTTGCGAGAAAGTGAATATAATGAAGCCGACTGGAATTGCAACACGACTCTCCGATTTACAATTCCGAGCCGGTAAACATTACACCATCCACACATCTAAGTTCATAGCACCGGGTATTTCCGAGTGGTCACCCATCAAAGTATAGTCCAGGCTCAACGTTGCTTACGTAGGCACCTTCTAGTTTTCTTTGCATTTTCGTGGGATAGCGAAAAGGCTTACTGAATAGACGCACTCGTTATATAATTTTGAGTTAGGCTAACAACAGTTCTTTGCAAAGAAAGATTTGCTTGTGGATTTCTATAAGAAATTCTGAAGACTAATAACCATTCAAGGAAAGTGTAGAATTTTGTTTCGTAAACAGAAGCCGTCTTGGTAGACACGCCCAGTCAATAATTGTGGGTGTATGTAGCTGTTAGTAATCATAGGGAATTAACGATACATGGATCATTACCAATCAGCGTCTGTAAATACGCTGTTGTCAGCGAATTTAACTTGTAACATACTGGTAAACTTATCAGCGAAATCTGAGAGTGATGGGAACATACACACACACACATGTTTCTATCTTATATTTTTTATTTTACTAATGTTCACCCAATATAAGGCCCAAGAGCCACTCAAGGTAGAGGTCTACTCTTTGGAGCGGTATTAGCGCAAGAAAAGGGCAAAATAGCAGGAACGCTAGACAGCTACTTCTAGACTTGTAGAGGTCAAGATTTAATTAGCGAATACAATTTCGAAGTTCAGGCGTAGACGATAAAAGTATAGAGTTGAACTAGATTTTAGATGGAACTGGAAACCCAATCCTGAACAGGAACCAAGGGAAGAACATGTACTCCTGTTCAAAAGACCAAGGAAGAGTGTGAACCGGGCGATGGGCGAACCTATCTACTTCTATTGGGAGAGAAAAAAATAATAATTACTGAATAAAATTTTAGTGGTTAGGGGAAGTTAACTTATAGAGTTGAAAAAAGACTAGACTTTAGAAAGAACTTTAGAAACCCAATCCTAAACAAAACAAGAAAAACCTCTAAGGGATAAACCTCTACTCCTGTTCAAAAGACAGGGGAGGAGACGTTAGAAGTATAGAGTTGAAGTAGACTTTAGAAGGAAGCGGAAACCCAATCCTAAACAAAGAACAAGGGATAAACCTTCTACTCCTGTTCAAAGATATGCGAGGAAACGTTAGAAGTATAGAGTTGAAGTAGATTTTAGAAGGAACCGGAAACCCAATCCTAAACGCGAAACAAAGAATGAACTACTCCTGTTCAAAAGACAGGGGAAGAGTGTGAACTGGACGATAGACAAACCTACATACTCCTATTTGGGAGAGGAAATATAATTACTATATAATAAAATTTGAGGTAGACACGTTAGAAGTATAGAGTTGAAGTAGATTTTAGAAGGAACCGGAAACCCAATCTTAAACAGGAAACAAGGGATGAACTGCTACTGCTGTTCAAAAGACCAAAGAGGTGTGTGAACCAGACGGTAAGCGAACCTACCTACTGCTATTTGCTGAAATGAAATGGTTCCTAAGATGATTTCATAGAAAATTACTACTGAATTGTGAGTTCGATCCTTGCTAACTGCCCTCAATAGCTTAATAGATCTTGCGATTTTACATTTACATAAATGCAAAACCCCAAATCCGAAGTCACATCGGGATAGCGAAAGATGTTTTCGGAAAGGTAAGCAACGTATTAAGAAACGGGAAAATTTGATTGGAAACAAAGAAACGTTTACTGCACTGATGTTTAAAATCGATACTCTTAATATGGCAGTGGATGCTGTACAATATCCTCACAGGTGAAGGAGAGACTTAAGGTGACCGAAGTGTGGTTTCTAGAGAAGGATGCTAAGGATGCCATGGACTGAATGATGAAGTTTTAGAGAAAATAGAAACAAAACCGAGATTTATATCTATATTAGAAAGAGACAGTTGACATTACCAGAGCACATAGTGAGGAAAGGAGGCTTGGAAATTTGACACTCACAGGATATTGAAAGCAAAAGGGACAGAGGAAAATATCACATAACTTACCTAACGAGTTCGTGTAAATGGTTGGCTGGAAAGGGGTTAGAAGAGATGGCAAAAAGAGAAACTTTATTAAAGGCTACAAAAAAAGGAAGTTGGGAAGTGTCATGATCGCCTACGTCCTGGAGAAGAAGAATTCAAGAGAGTAAAAAAGAAAAGAAAAATTAATAATGAAGTCATCATTTTATGCATTAATCAATTTAGACCTCATCTTTTACAGACCTATATTCTTCACACAGCCAGGGGTACTTCCTGACTTTCTTAAGGTACCCGACTTTCTTTATTGTACCCGACTTTCTTTATGGTACCCGATTTTCTTAAGGTACCCGACTTTCTTTATGGTACCCGATTTTCTTAAGGTACCTGACTTTCTTTATGGTACACGATTTTCTTAAGGTACCCGACTTTCTTTATGGTACCGGACTTTCTTAAGGTACCCGACTTTATGGTACCCGACTTTCTTTAGGGTACCCGACCTTCTTTATGGTACCTCGACTTTCTTAAGGTACCCGACTTTCTTTAGGCACCGCTACTGAAAACAGCTTTACTCCCTAAAGATAGCTAAAGTGGCTAAAAGTACTTGCAGATATGTCGGGATATATCTATAATCTTGAAACATCAGTGAAGACATTTGCAAGCCAAGTTAAATAAACGGAAACATTCTCAAAAGAAATATGTTAGTGGCAAATAAATATATATATATATATATATATATATATATATATATATATATATATATATATAAAGTCTGACAATTTAATTTCCAGAATGATTGCAGCTTGTCGCTGGAGTAATGGTTTATACGTGTTCCTGTTATACTTTTGGCGAAATCAGGACAGGGGTGGTGGCACTAAAGAATCTAACGCGTTAGAACACATACCACGGAAATAGCGACAGAGTAGCGAGAGGCTTGCGAAGTTTCGTCTGTGGAGAAGGGGTTGTAGGAGGGAAAATAATTCATCACCCACAGGGCCGCGTAGAGGCTTTTAAACCCTATCAAGACAGCCAAGTGAGTACTGGGTGGCCCCTGCTCCTGAAAGGAATCTAGAGTTTTGAGTCAACAACATATTTTGAGTCTGAGCTTGTAATTGTAACATCTGCGAGGATGTTATTCCATTTTGTGCAGGATTTGCTAGTCATCGAAGATCAGGTGAAAATTGGCAGTTTAGACCTCATCTTTTACAGACCTATATTCTTCACTCAGCCAGGGGTACTTCCTGACTTTCTTAAGGTACCCGACTTTCTTTACTGTACCCGACTTTTTTTATGGTACCCGATTTTCTTTAGGTACCGCTATTGGAAATAGCCTTACTCCCTAAAGATAGCTAAAGTGGCCGAAAGTATATATATGTCGTGATATATCTATAATTGATTCGGAAAGAGTTGGATGGCTCTAATGGTGATTACGAAGGTGTTTGGAGTGATTACAGTTGATTAGCAAGAGAACTAGTGAAACTTTAACCCTGTTAAAATGGATTACAGTGAATATGCTATGAAGAAAACGATTGTTCTGTGTGGCACATGGGGTTCGATGAAGGCCGGGAAAGATAACGCAAGAAATGGGCTGCTTCAAACACAAACAACAGGTGCAATTGTGGGCAGAGTCTGAACTTTAGTGCGCTCAGATCGAAGAATAAGTGTTCAAGCTGTAGCAAAAGAATTAATTATGAATAAGGCGACTAAGGCAGGTTCTAATAGAAGTTCCTGGGGGTGAGACAAAAAATGCGAAATTATGTCGCAATTTCCTGGCTAAGAAGCCGGTTACAAAAATAGTCCGCCTACTTTATTCATCAACCCCAGCACCCTGTAATATCTGAATATTTCCGAAACTGAGAAGATGCCCTGAAAGGTCAAAGATTTGCTAACATCCAACGGCAATGGTATAATTGTCTTACGACGTACACAGCTTCACAAGAGGAGTGATTTCAAGGTGACAGAAACCAATTCTTCAACGTTGAGCTGAGCGGCTGTTGTGGAGTAGTTTCACAGTGGAGGCTTGTATTTGTACTAAGTCGGTCCTAAACTAGGCTCGACGTACAAAACGTTATGAACGTCATATAATAGGTATGACGCAGAGTAATCTAGTTATGGTCGCTGATACTTTAGTATCCGACTAACTGTCGTCCGACATCGACTGGCTGACTGACCGCCTCACTGAGCGAGGGTATTTAGTCACCCACCCCCACGTGAGAATCATGTGGCACAAGGCCGGTTTAACGTGGGATCTCCGAGCCCGTGGGCTCGGCCAAAAATATGCCCCTTTTAAAACCCGTATAAACGGGTTCAGGGTCGGTTTACCTCCCCGAAAGAGACTCCGCCCTTCGGCGTAGCCTCCCTCGGGTTCCTCCCCGCCCGAAGGCAGAGAGTTCAACCGGTCAGCCGGTCGTCCGACTTCAGACTGAACTCTGAGCGACTGACTTGTTACTCTTACTACTCCTAATTATTATAGGTGGGAGAGTCTATTAACTATAGAATAGGTGTGTTCCACTATAACAGCGGCTATGAGCTCAAAAATAGCACTGCAAACCTGCCTCACACCCCCATACCTTTTTACACATGTGGCACCCGAAAGACTTTTGGAACATCTTGAAAGTGATTTTCTCCTCGTGAAGTGTCATGTGCCTGTTAGCCCAGCGAGAACACCTGACGATTTTATCACAAAACTGACATCAGTACTATTCACATTATACTGCCAATTTTCACGTGATCTTCGATGACTAGCAAATCCTGCACAATAACATGCAGATGTTACAATTACAAGCTCAGACTCAATAGTGATGTAGATCGAGGATACATCACCTTTACTTTTTATCTTCAAATAAGCAACCATTTTAACCTAAAATATAATGGAAGCTTCAGTACGAACATTTCAGTGTTTGGGTGTCAATCTGAGGACAGTGCAGAGGATTCGGAAAGAGTTGGATGAGTCTAATGGTGATTACGAAGGTGTTTGGAGTGATTACAAGTGATGGCGAGGTTATGCCTCCATTCATCTTCCCACAGAGCCTCAGACACAACACGGAGCCCTATATCAAGTGCCTTGAGGAATTATATATATATATATATATTTGGTTGGATTGATGTGAGTTTGTGACCCTGGATTTCACGCTTTTGCGACCGTCAGACAAACTGATTAATTTTTTTTTTTAAATTTGGGTTTATGTAGATTGCGTCTATTGGTGTTATTATGGGAGTAGGGGGGAATCATCGTCGTGATGTCACTCATGCTAACGCAAACATAGATGCATGTCCGTACACCCGATGAGGTACGCAGACACACATACACACTTGCTTGTCCGTCGGGACTCATACATATATAAATATATGTGGACAGTTTGGGATTTGACATATGTATGTATATGGGTGGTGTTGTGTCATACGCATTTGTCTGTTGAAATTCAAAGATCGGAAGTGTAGCGAAAATTTCTCGTGAATGTCTCGTGAATGTATACATGTCAGCAATCAGAGCATTTTTCTATTTTTTCGCTGAATAATATTTCCTCGCATGCACGTATATACCTGTGGTGGGGTCTGTGTAAAATTATGATAGGTTAAAATTACTATTATTTTTATTTTTAATTTAAAAAAAAGTTTATTTGTTATTATCTTAAAGCTGGTTATTTGCTTGTTTTTGATGACTGTGTATATAGAACTGGTAGAAATTTCGGTTTGTAATCCTTATTGGTTATTTTTTATGATGGTATCGTACTTTTTACCGCTTGAACCGTTCCATGCGCAAAAGAATCAGCTGATCACTAATGAAGCGTCAATTGATTATGCCCACCGTTCAAGGCTCAATATATCTGACAACTGCAATTTAAAGCGGATATGACGACATTTGTAGAATAAATGATGTGGAAGAAATGATTGAATTTATTGTTGGTATCAAGATCTGGTCATCAAAAGCTCAGCGTGTTGAAAATGCGAAACCATTTCAAACGTAAGGAGAGGCTGTTTCTCTATTTTTCCGCCTCATTTGTTTCGCTTTTATTCCAGTGACTATGCACTCGCTGACAAGTTTGGACACAGCCCTACAGGCCAACAGGTCACTAGATTTATGATGCAAGAGGTTACTAAGTGTAAAAGAATATGAGAAAAAGAAAAAAAATATTGAAGCGGGAGAACAATAAAATAACAAGAATTAAGAAGATAACGATTTATATTGCATTTAGATTTTTGAAACTCAAACTGAACACTAAAGCCAGAAAAAAGAGTTCCACAAGCAAAAGAAGAAACTATTAGCACAGAACTTACGGTTATATCTAAGCATTTCAACTGTAAAATTATGAGACCTGGCCGCCAATCTAGTACCGCCCTTCAATCAATAATATGTAGGCACCAAAGAGGAAAGCTCATCAGAAAAAATTACCTCGAAAATATTTATAGAAAAGGCACAAAAAAGCTACGTTTCAGCGGTAGGAAAGTAACTGAAGCCGAGATGTCAGGTCAGAACCAACAGCATTGCAGATCCATCTTTGTATTTTATCAAGAATCTCTAAATACGGAAGCACAAAATGTATGTGACAGCAATATTCAAAGCGTGGATGAATTGATACTCCCACTTCCATGTTTTGTTGACAAGATTGAGTTCTTTGTATGGAATAGATCACCTTAATGCAGTGATCCTCAAACACCTAGTGTGCCACGCGATTCTCTTACGTGTGCCGCGAAATCTTATTACGGCATGTGTGTGCGTGGAAGTAGCAATGATACAACTTTAGTATTTGAATAAATGAATAAATATTAAACTTTTTCAAATAATTCTTTTCAATATTTTTCGATTATGTTATTTTAAATACTTTGCTTTAATATGCATTTTTAAAAATACTTGAATAGAAACATTAAACTAAAGTAAGTTCATATTTGTGTATGTATTTTCCAAAAAAAATTGTAGTTTAATTTAATAACATAAATGTGTATACACTTTAAAAATTTTGCTAAGTGTACCGTGATATTTCCATATAAAATTTTGCTAGGTGTGCCGTTGCTTGAAAAAGTTGAGAAACACTGTTTTAATGATTTGTCTTTATACAGCCAAAGTTCTCGTTTTATCTCACCTGACTCTAGAATATTCTCTCAGAATGATTTAGGCTTATCAAAAGGTTCAACTGCAAATGCTAAACAAGATTTAAAATAGTTGGCAAACGTGGACATTTGGACTCGCTTTCAAAAAGACCGTTTTTCCGTTGACACCGCTATTAAAATAATAGCGGTGTCAATGGACAAACGTTCTTATTTTAATTAAGTTAACTCCCTCAGCAGTGTTTATTTAGATTATAATAGAAATTATTGACATTTTCAGTGGGCAGTGTATTTGCATATATACAGATTGCGATAGAAAAATTGTCGTCTAAATGACGCAAAAATGAAAATAACACTGACATTTTAACAGATATATTTACCAAAATTACACAAAAGTATCTTTAAATACTACAGAGCAAATTTATTCAATAAAATCGCCATTTGCTTCAACCACAGCCTCCAGACGACTTCGGAATCTCTTGCAACTCTTCTGGACGGTCTCCGTTTTTAAGTTGGTGAATTCTGCCACAATGTTTGCTTTCAGTTCAACTTTGGCGTTACAAGAAGTTTTGTTGGTCTCTCGTTCAACTATGTCTCACCCATAATAATCAAGGGAATGCAGTCTGATGAGTTAGGTGGCCAAATGTAAAGGGGTGATTTGGTCGTAGACATTGTCTGATAGCCACGACTGTGTTCCCTTGCTTGTGTGGCATGGTGTGCAGTCCTGTTGCCAGATATTTGTTCTTCCAGCAGCACTACCTCCTCAAGGCACTTGTTCTAGGCCACTGCGTTGAGTCTGAGATCCCGTGGGAAGATGAATGGAGGTATAACGTCGCCATCACATGTGATCACTCCAAACACCTTCGTAATCACCATTAGACCCATCCAACTCTTTCCGATTTCTCTGAACTGTCTTCAGATTGACACCCAAACACTCTGAAATGTTTGTAATGTAATTTCCAGCGCGAATGCCAAGCAGTGCAGCAAGCCGTTTCCAAATTTCAGGAAGAGTGAATTGCGCCAGGGTACTCGTTTTCTCACAGATGGTGCCCAACTGACCCTACTATACTCTGCAGTCTGCAAAATAGAAAACGCACATGCGCGACATTGAAAATACAATATGGCGACAATTTACTCACCGCACCTTGTATTTATATATTATATCTATGCATATTTATGAGTAATGTTTGCATGTTGATATTCCCTTTTCCCATATTTAGTTACATCAACGAAAGCATCACTTGAGCCAGATTTACACCGAAATGATTAAACATTCACGGAAATATATTTTCCACTTTTTCATTAAATTTCCTACATTTTTCATATGTAGAGAGTGGGAAAAAAAAGATATATATATATAAAAAAAAAAACTCATATAAAGAAAGTCGGGGAAAGAAAGATGCAAATTTATTATCGTGTAGGAAGTTTGGGATGGAGCCGATTTTCTTACGAGAAAGTTTATAAAACATACGAAATCCTGCACCAAACACGATACGCACAGCTGTCATCAAGATCCACGCCACTATCGTTTGTGTTTTATTAACCCAAGCAAAAAGACATTACTTTCCAGTCTATGACCAATTACTTGTATTCTTGTCGTTATAATAGATAAATGTTCATTTGTTGAGACTACGTTGCTTTTTCTACTGAATTTCATTCTTTTAATGAAAATCGTTTGATTATTCTAAACGGCCGAATTACACGCAGCCCTGCACACTCCGAATTTTGACATTGCAAGCTCTTATTTCTCAACTTCTTCAAACAGGCATTGTTTTTTTTATGTAGAAAGCATTAAAGTTTTAATAACTGCAAATAAATGTAATCACTTTTACTTTCACAAACTCTTCATGAAACTAAATGTAAACAGTAAACACAACCAGATTGACCCAACGGGTCACATGTTGTCTCGGAATCCCGTACGATGGAGTAATGGATGGCGGTTCGGATTGAGGAATCGGAGGGCTGAGTTTGAATTCCAGTGCCAATACCCTTAGGAAAGATATGAATCCTTTTCTTCTCCCCTATCTATGGGTAAATAGCAGGGCAGACCGGGTTCTATAACCTTGGATGGTCTATCACAGATAGAAATGGCAAACTACTGCGGGAAAAATCTGCCTCTTCAGTTATGTATCAAAAGATACATGATCGCTTAAGCGTGTATCACGCATGGCACATAACTGACTGATATTTCAACGTATAAGGTAACCTATAAATAAGATGAGATAAAAAATCTAAGTAATTTTTTATGATTTTGTCTGATATCCGACTGGGACCCATATGATGAAACTGTAAATAACGATGTTTATGACGAGCTCTTTGTATGATCACTAATTTTGAAACGTTTTAATTATGTATGTGGATGACTAATGTTTATTCTCTAATGAGAAATAAATCTTTTATGGCATCTTAAATATTTTGTTGCTTAACACAGTAAACAAATACCGTAAAATGGATGTTAAATGAAAAATAAAGTTTGCGTGTTATACTAAATGTTGTTATTTAACACCAGAATGATAATGAATTCTAATGAGAAATATGCATTGTATGTTATACTAAATATAATTACCTTCCGAGTATCCGAGGAGTATACACATAAAAAAAAAGAAAAAGTAAAAAAATCCCCAGTAAACAACTTAAATAGAGAACTTTTGGTATAATGTTTGCTTGACAGGGTTTCAATTCTCGGTAGTGGATGCGCACTGCTGATGAGTCCCAAATATAGGACGAAACGGCCGTCCAGTGCTTTCTGCATTCTGTTGAGATTTCTTTCAGACTCGATGAATTACTTAATTATAATTATCAAATCCTCCTAATAATTTCTATCATATATATATATATATATATATATATATATATATATATATATTGATCAGTAGTTCCTAATCAGGGGTGCTCGCAACTCCTAAGGGTACAATATCGGTTCCTAGGGGGTTCGAGGATATTGTATCATTAGGGTCGATTTATTAAGGAAACTATAGTGCAGTGTTTGGCAATCTAACATAAAACTTTACATTGTAGAAATTTTACTAATTGCTGCCATTATAATAACGTAAATGTATACTTAGGGGAAAAAAACTAGCGGAAATTGCTGCGGAAAATTTGGAAAATCTGCAGTGTGAAGTTTTATTTGATAAAGAACGGAACTCCTGCTCAAATATTGTTGTGACGTATCTATCTATATTTCTGTGATATTTAGATGTGTTTGCTCAAATATAATGTTTAAATATTGTTGAACTGTGTTTTTTCTTACATATAATTATTTATGCGTGGAGGATGCTGTAAATATCTATGGTAACGTATTATTATTATTATTATTATTATTATTATTATTATTGTTATTATTATTATGATTATTATTATTTTGCTAAAATGAAAGTAATCTGGGTTTTTGCAACGAGTGCAGGACAACTCAACACCGCCAACTCAACACCACCGAGTGAACACCGGTGACTGGGCGCCGTGAAAACTCGGGACCGAGACAACTCAGTACCAGAAAAAGCATAACATTTTTTTATAATCGAATAAAAGTAATTTATTAAGAATTAATACCTTAATTAGTGAATATCTTTTTCAATTAAGGCATTTGAAAAGGCATTATGTGAAATATATACCAGTTTTTAATTATTTTTAATAAAGTAAATCGTAATGTAATTTATTTTTTTTAATAAAGTAAATCGAAATTCTTACTTTTTATATGTCAATTTACTTTATTAAAAAATAAATTTCTTTGAGATTTACTTTATTAAAATTAATTAAAACAAAAAAAAGTGGTTCAAATTTTACATAATGCCTTTTCAAATGTCTTATTCGAGTAAAAAATATTCACTAATTAATATTTGAATCCTTAATAAATTACTTTTATTCGGATATAAAAAAAGAGTTATGTTTTTCTGGTGCTGCGTTGCCTCGGTCTTGAGTTGTCTCGGCGCTCAATCGGCGGCGTTCAGTCGGCGGTGTTGAGTTGTCCTGCAACTTTTTGTAATACATTATTTTGTTGTCAGTTATGTGATAAAGATTAAAGTAACTGGAAGGAATACGAGAACTGGTTGGTAGTTTGAAAGGGGTGAGAACAAGGAAAAAGGTTAATAATCACTTAGATAGATAGATACGGTGTGATTGAAAATTAACCATTTTAAAATACTTTTGATTCATTTATTAATGATAATATTTACAAGAAATGGATATGGGCGGAAAACATTTAGTATAAGGTTTTATTTAAAATTCGATATGGGCAGCAGAATTTGCTACCAACTTCTTCAACCACTCAGGAATCGCGTCCTGATTTTACCAAGAACTCTTGGGGTATGGAAGACATAACTTCTTGTATTGGGCCTTCAAGTTATTCCAAAGTCTTAGTTTGGTATAGCAGACTTGCTCCTTTAACCAACCCCAAAGAAAAAAGTCACAGGTTGTTAAATCAGGAGACCAGACTGGCCACTTATACATAAAATAACTAGTTACTTTTCAATCACCCTGTATATATATATATATATATATATATATATATATATATAAAAAAGTTGCAAATTAAAAAAAATAATAATGTTTTTTATGAAAGTATTTATTTATTTATATATATATTTGATATTTCAGATTGACCTCAATCTTTCTTCAGAAATAACTGCTTGTTTACAAGTAGCGTCCGTCGCGAGACACGGACGTCACTGTATTCGAATATTCGCGAGACACGGACGTCACTGTATTCGAATATTCGCGAGACACGGACGCCACTGTATTCGAATATTCCTAACGTAAATCTAACTGTAATAATATTTTAGATGTTGTTTAAAAAATAATTTTTTTTTTAACTGTATCTAAAAAAATTTTTAACTATTGAAATATTTATAAAGATTTAAAATACCCAAGTCTTTATTTAACCCTAGTTTATATGTATTTAATTTTAAAATCCAGTATTTTTCTTTTTTTTTCTGCGTGTGTATGTGGAACTGAAATCAGAATCTATCAATAAACATTTACAGTTTTCTAATGAGTGTCCTGATTGATTAAAGTGTTCAGGTATGGGGGAATATGGATTGTTTTGACGTATGGTTTGTTTATGATTGTTGAAGCGAAAGATTCACCAATATATCCACTATTAGAACATAAGGTGCAGAATGAATAGTAGATTATGTTATGGCTATCACAGGTCAACGATTTTTCACCTCTCTCTCTCTCTCTCTGTGTGTGTCTGTCTGTCTCTCTCTCTCTCTGTCTGTCTGTCTGTATCTCTCTCTCTATATATATATATATAGAGAGAGAGACAGACAGACATATATATATATATATATATATATATATATATATATATAGAGATAGAGAGAGAGAGAGAGGTGAAAATCGTTAACCGGAGAAGGAGCAATGAGTCACTCACCTAGTGTTTAGCATCAGCCATACTGATGGAATGCTAAAAAGTTTCTGTCTAAAAGATTAAAAACGAGCCGTTTCGTTTTGGAATGGAGCAAGTATTTCTTTCACTAATTTTCTCCTCTTCAGATGTGTCGTGTTTTCAGAAACTTTTCATTTAACGTTTGACACCAAGGGGTTCTCAACTAGAGGGGAATTAAGAAGAGAATCTCATGGTTTAAGTGGGTGGAGGGCAATTGGGGCCACAGATTAGTAGAATCAAAATTTTTAACTTTTGAAATCCCCAAGGCGGCACAACTCGCAGTGTGCATCGGTCCACACAACCGAGAGGTCACGCTGGGTTTTTCTCTCCTCTCGCTCTTGTTTCTTGGCACTACGAAAATAATCCCTGTCAATGTATAAGTAACTAATATGGAAAATAATGAAGATTTTCAATAATTATGCATATTATTTGGAATGTACCTTTTGAGCCGGACAATCTTGGGAAGGGTGTGGAAATGACATCTTGACTTATGATGAAAAGGGTGCCAAAGAAAAATAGGTTGAGAACCATTGCTTTAGTCCATTTCTTAAATTTGGGGCCCTGTAAGCTGTTTATCCATCTTCATCTTCGTCTAAGCTACAATTAATACGTTTTCTCGCCCATTGACGATTTGTTGGAAATGAAAATGAAAAAGAAGGTAGACATCACCAAAATGTGCAGGATGATTTGAACCAGAAAACGACTGAAGATTAATTTTATCAATTATGTTTTAATCTTTATATATATATATATATATATATATATATATATATATATATATATATATATATATTAATGTTTTTATACATGTTGATTAAAATTCACTAGATTAAATTTCGTTTTTAAAGTTTATTATTTTTGCAGAATTAGTGTCGCGTGAGAAACTTCTTTAAAAAAACCCACGGCTTTCTCTTCCTATTTTGGTAATTAAATAACTTAACGACATTTCATGTAGCGCAAAAAAAATCAATTCCTACCAGTTGGGCTTCCGTTTCTTGTCACGATCTGATGAATTTTTTCGTTTTCTCTGTTTTTATTTATGTTTTTGCTTTCTTTCTTTTTTTTTTTTATTCTTAAAATTTTGAGTTCAGAATATAAACGCGCCATCATGGAATCCTGTAAAAGAGACATTTTATTTGGCGAAAAAAAATGTCCGGTTTATGCTTCGTAAATTACAAAGATTTCTGATGAAGTCTTCATCATGTTACGACAACTTTCTTAGCTCAAGATTTATAAAAAGTGAATTAAGAATTTTATGAGATTGACACAAACTCAGAAACGAATGTTATAAAAACAGTTTCATATTCTATAACAATAATGCTAGTATTGAATGTCATAACAGTTTAAGATTCGTCAGTCAGTGAAATAGAATTTAAATCAGTGGTATTGTTGTGGTAAGAGCCAGTTATCCTCATTACTATCATGAATAGACTGATCCATTCATGATAAGTAGCCTGATTAATTATCTAGGAGGAAGAAGATTATACTATTGTAGTGACCTTTCTAGTTGCAAACTGAATATATACTTTCAAAACTAAGTCAAGTTAAGTGTTGTTTCATGCCGGATTCACATCACAACAATATCAAAAGAAAAGAAAAGAATATTAACCAGTTGTGGTGAATGTGGGTGGCATACTTGTAGGCACTGTTGTTGGAATTGTTGTTGGTATAGTGGTTGGACCAAAAATGTATAACTTCAATAGAAAGTAAGTCTCAAAATGGGAGATGTTGTGCTAAGAGACAGTTACCCATTTTATTATCATGAATGGACTGATCCATTCATGATAAGTAGTCCTAGGTAGGAAGAATACTATTGCAGTGACTTGTCTAGTTGCAAACTGAATACTATAACGACTAACTCTGTCGAGTTATGTCTTATGTCTTGCCAGACCCCACATCACGACAATATCAAAAGAAAAGAAAAGAATATTAACCAGTTGAGGTGAATGAGGTAGGAATTGTCGTTGGTATAGTGTTTTTGCTAAGTTTTTGTCACTGTTGTTGACATAGTGTTTGGAACAGTTGTGAGTGTCATACTTGTAGACACTGTTGGAATTGTCGTTGGTATAGTGGTTTAAACAGTTGTTGCCATTGTTGTTGGTATAGTGGTTGGAACAGTGGGGCGTGGCACACTTGTAGACACTGTTGTTGGAATTGTAGTTGGTATATAGTGGTTGGAACAATTGGTGAAGGCACAATTGTTGTTGGTATAGTGGTTGGAATTGTTGTGTGTGGCATACTTTTAGACACTGTTGTTGGAATTGTCGTTGGTATAGCGGTTGGTGTTTGACAAATTGCTGCCAAATGTAAAAAAAGGTTTGAAAGCAAGAAAAGATCCATTACTCAGATATACTTAAAATCCAGTGATAATGTATTCTTTCAAACTTACAAAAATGCGAAGGAATGCTGCAAAGATTGAGCAATTAAGAGACGTATTGAAAAGTCACATGATAAAAGGGTTTACATGGTTTAAGAGATATCTAAATCAAAGAAGCAAAAGGCACTCGGTAGAACAGAGCATCTGTCATGAGGAGACGATGCGGATTCTTTATGATGTTTTCCATATACCTGTCCCCCGGATAGCCCCAACAAACACATGCACCATTAAATGGAAAAGACAGCCTACAGAAATGTTAGATCTTAATTCAAAAAGCAAAAGTGTATAACTTCAATAGAAAGTAAGTCTCAACATAGGAGATGTTATGCTAAGAGACACTTACTCTCTTCACTATCATGAATGGACTGATCCATTCATAATAAGTAGACCTGAGTAATTGTCTCGGAGGAAAAAGATAATACTATTGCAGTGACTTGTCTAGTTGAGTATTAAACACTACTAGCGGCACAGTAGAGTGATGGATAGCGGAATCAAAGGGCCGAGTTCGAATTGCAATCGAACCCATTACATGTGCTAATGCCCTTGGGAAACGTATGAATCCACTTCTTCTCCCCACAGCTATGAGTAAATAGCAGGACAGACCGGATCCTATAGTTTTGGATGGCAACTGGTCTACTGCAGAAAGAAATGGCAATCTACTGCGGGAAAATATCTGCCACGTCAGTCATGTATCGAAAAAGTACATGATTGCCTAAGCGTGTATCACGCATGGCACATAAATCAGTGGCTCCCCGGCATTGTACAGGCTGAACCTTAAAATAATAAAATAACTAAGTTTCTGATGCTTCTAGTTTTTACCTCATCCTTAAGAAAATTGGCCAACATCCACTTCCATGTAAGAGGGTTGATACCACATAGCAATTCAGTACTTTCTTTTTGTTTTTAACAGAAAAAAAAATCATAATGCTATTTATTATGATTGATTGGCTGATTTGCTTTTTACGGCTTATCAACCTGTTGCATGTTATTTGAATCCAGAAAATAGTTTTAGGTTGTAAGAACTTTTTTTGTTTTGAAAAGAATAATGATTTTTTACTGTTTCTGTTACTTAACCAAGAGGAGTCAAGAGGACTTTCATTCTTAGCTTCAATTAAGTTCTGCTTCCATGAATCAATACCGACGATGTCACGACGACGGTTTTGAAAATGAGTTAGGACTATACTCCAGATACAGTAACCCATATCATTCAGATCTGGAATTTTAGAGAGCCACTGAGATAGACCAATTAGAACTGGTGTATTTTCAGAAGAGTAAATTTGCCGTTTTTATTTTATTTTTTTTATTTTTTTTACTGAAACCTGATATTACAAGGCCACGCAATTTCTGATAATACCTGGGATCCTGAGCTCTTCTAAATATTGACCAGGTTCGACTATTGTTAACGCATTATTTATTTTCTAAACTTTGTTTTTCTTAATGTCAAATCTCTTTAAGATTATGATCCTCAACAGACATTATCTGTGAATTGTCATGCATTCCTGGAAAAGACAAATGGAATGATTTCCATTTGTCTTCTCCACTATTTGGGATTTAGAACTTTCCTTTCCTCAGGATGATTTTAGACTGATTTTTTTAATCGAATTAACCTCAAGCAAAACAGCAAATCAACTAAGAGATTAATGGGTGTGAAAGAACTGGAAAACAGAAAACATTATGACGTCGGTTTTACTCCAGATACAGTAACCCATAAGATTCAGATCTGAGCTTTTAGAGGACCACTGTATTTTCTCGAAGAATAAATTTTCCGCTTTTTTACTGGCCACCCTGTTGTTGGTTTTGCGATGGACCTCCGAGTTAGCGCTGAGAATGAAGCCAGTTTTGAGGCATATGCTTCATTCAATGCGGTTTTCCCTTCTATGTCTTTAACTCCAACAAATGTATTACGAAATAATTACAAGTCAAGCAAATATTTTTTTTTAGATATTTCATCTGATGAAGGTTATGCATGTCTTTTATTTACAATATCATTTTTTTTTCTTTCATTCCATCCAGAAAAATTTACCTGCGTATAGGGCAACAGGTCATCAAAAAAGTTACGTGTATCGTCCGACACTCTATCGTTTCACATTAAAAAAAGATCATAAAACCTCGCACTATATTCGAGTATATACGACATATACAGGTTGCCAAGTAAAAAGCAGTAAATTCAGAAATAAATTTATTTAGCTATCATGGGTCATGCACAAAATGAACAATTATCGTAGATGTTTGCCTGAATGTTCAACACAAAGTTGTAAACGTGGTATCCAAGGAGGCAGTAGTTTTACGGATATTGTCAAGAGGACTTTCATTCCAAGGCTTCAGTTAAGTTCCACTTCAAGGAATCAATGTCGACGATGTCACAACGACAGTTTTGCAAGTGAGTTAGGAGTATACCCCAGATACAGTAACCCATAACTTAGAAATAAATTGGAGAATAATCGAAATTATTTGTGAAATCCATCGAAAGTCACCCATGAAATAAAAATAATTGTTTTGTACTGAAAATAAAGACCTACGTACATCAAATTGCCTTAAATTAAGTGATGGCAGAAGAATTATCGTTGAAATTTTAAAAGGTAAGCTTAAATATTAATGCAATGCTTAAATGCAGTGATCAATTTTGAGTTCTTTTGTAGTTCATTGTTGCCTATTGCATACGGTTGTAGTATGCCACGCAAAAATAAATCTCTCTCCAACAGAGGACCAAATTGCAATCAAAAGTGTCAAGGCGGCAGCGAGGTAAAGAAAATCCTGTGCAAATAAAAATCCAGATCAAACGGCTGGTGGGAGAGCTTCCATTGCTGAGAATGTGCAAAGACTGAGAGACTCAAACTTCTGAACATGCCGAAGACCCAATTAAGAGCTCTACGCAGGAGCTCACTTAATTACCGCCCGATAAGAATTATAAAAGCTTAGCGAACTGGTTGTTGGATTATCCAAAAATAATCTTATATATTAATAATAATAACATATAATCGGTTAAAAAAAGTTCAGCACAGAATGAAAGAGGGTTAGCTGTGATTAACATAATTTATTCTGGCAAAAAAAAAATCATTAAAAATCTGTCAAATATTCTAGTCATAAATTTGATAGGTCTTCTATTGGATCTTTGCGACTGCAGCAATCCAGCTTGAATGTGTCTAAGAAACCATAACACAACTGATGGCCATAAAGTAAAAAAGCATCATACTTCTAAACAAAAATATGATGAGAACAGAATTTCAATTTGGAAATATCTGAATAAATAAATGTTTTCTATTAAATTATCAAAATGGTTTAATTCTTTTTGATACTATAAAAGGATTAGTTTTCTTTCTCGGACTGAAAAGAAAATAAGCAGAATAGGTCCCTAAAGATTATCTGCCTTTATAGAACCGGTTCCTGGAAATTTGGTATGCCATTATAGGGAATAACTTATTACACGTGATCAAAACAAAACAGCAGATGATAGATTTCGTGATTTTGCGTAGGAGTAAAAATAAAATAAATAAAAAACCCAAAAGAATTTAGTGAAATGTAATTCTCCACTCATCTGAATTAAGTGACCTTATATTTTTCATAAAAGCCGGCATTTCATTACTAATATACGCAAAACTAACTTCATTTTGTTTTTATATTTTTCTTTCCATTTCGTCTTTTTTTTTTTTTTTTTTTTTTTTTTGGAGTGGGGATGGATTTTTATTAAACCGACGAAAAATGAGTACATCTTTTCATGGCTAATCAGACTGGAAGTTTTAAAATAGATTTAAAAAAAAAAAAAACTTTCACTCGGCAAGGTGTTTTTATGTGTGTGTGTGTGTGTGTGTGTGTGTGTGCGCGCGCGCGCGATTCAATTATTTTGAGACGATACACCTGCTTTATAATACGCTGTCTTTGATATCGTTTCAATAAGTAAATGTCATTTAGGTGCTTGTTGCACAAAGAGAACTTTAAATACAATGATCAATTTATTGCGTAACCAGTGTGAACAGAAACATAGACATGAAACAAGATTTTACTGACCAATCAACAGCAAGTATAAATAAACCTTTACATACTTGCGCCTACGTAAAATTATACAGGGTGTATCTAAAGTAATTAAACAAACTTTGGGGTCTGGTTCCTCACACCAAAACAAAGAGAAAAGGTTCATATAAACATATATCCGCAAATTCTTCGTTTTTGAGTTATTAAGCTTAAAGAAAATTTACGGTAGATAGCGCTGTGTTGTCATGTAGACTAGGTTACATTTGTTATTCTTGTATATTTGTGGCTAGTATGTCTACAACGTTTAACGTGTATATTATTGAGTTAACTGAGAAGTGTTCCGTTTAACAATGGCAGGATATTCATATCGTAAGCAGGCAGATATGATTTTCACATACGGCCGCGTGAATGGTAATGGACGTGAGGCTTCACGGTTGTATCGGATTGTTTTCAGGCTGAAGCAGTCGAGTCATCCAACCTTTGCTGTTGTTTATCATCGCGTTGCTGAGATAGGATCCGTCGCAGCACAAACTATGAACCGAGTACGTACACCTGACCACGAAGAACACACTCTACCGACTGTCAAAGGCGATCCAGGTATCAGCACACGTCATGTGGCCCTAGCTTGTCGTACATCTCATAGTACCGCATTGAGGGTACTTCAAGAACAACTCCTGTATCCGTATCATTTGCAATGTGTGCAGGGTCTTTCGCCCTCTGATCACTCACCACAGGAGAACGTTTGCCGATTGTTTATTGCACAAACTGCCGATCCGTTGTTTGTCTCTTCAGTCTTGTTTACGGATGACACAACATTTGGAAGAGATGGAATAAACACATTATTTACATTATTCGGACTATTGTCCTCATCTTTGTCGCCATATTTATTACAACGTTTCGGCCTTTGTACACTCCGGCCTTCTTCAGGTGGTTGGAATGTCAAACTGAACCCTTTATTTCGCTCACTGGGGTAGACTGTTCTAGTTCCACGTGACATGTTTTGATGGATGTCAGTTATCACTTATCTCTTTTAATTTCCCTCTGATAGTTCTCCACTGCCTTAACCGGGCATTGAACTCCCTCATATATTCTCAAGGACACATGGCACAATGGATAAAGGCGTTGGTTAGATCCAGTGACAGGACCCAAATAGTGTGAGTTCAATACCCGGTTAAGGCAGTGGAGAACTTTCAGAGGGGAAAATTAGCAGGAACTATATAGGATTCTGCGAAAACATTCGACATCGTGTGGGAGAATTTGAAAGGTTGCGCTAGTCAATGATCAGACAGTCAGTCAGTAGTTCACTTTTGAACCGACTGTTCGGTTGTACTCTCTTCCTACGGACGGGAGGAACCCGAAGGAGGCTACGCCGAAGGGCGGAGTCTCCTTCGGGGAGGTAAAACCGGCCCTGAACAGATTTAGACGGGTTCAATGGGCATATTTTGTGGGGGGGTGACTGAATATCGTCAATGATCCGACGGATGATTGCTTATGTAGAAGTAAGCGGAGGACATTTTGAACACTTGTTATGAGTTGATATGTTGCTGTACAATAATGGCCTTTTGGATATATGTTTATATAGACTCTTGTCCTTGTCTTAGAGTGAGGAACCTGGCCCCAATGTTTGTATATGTAGAAATATAATATGGTGCGATGGGTATATTGTCGCTATTTTATAGAAGCAAGCGTAGTCCATTTTGAAAACTTCTTATGACTTGCTGTGTTGGGGTACAACGATGGCTTTTCTCCTTTCTCTCTCTCTCTCTCTCTCTCTCTGTATATATATATATATATATATATATAATAGACATTTTAGTCAACACATCTGACGGTTCTGTGGGTGGTGACTTTAATATACATTCTTATACTTACATAAACTCTAGCCCTGATATTGAGCACTTTAACTCATAAACATAGCATACCATAAAACTATATTTTACTATATATATATATATATATATATATATATATATATATATATATTATTATATTATTATTATTATTATTACCTGGATATTCATGCTCCTGATAAAATTATTTCAGTTGAGCTCTTCGGGGAGAAAAGTGAATTTGTAAACAGTGACTTTTATTGCTACTAATGCAAGACTCTTCTTTAAGACGAATCCTGTTCTCTGGTCACTGGCGTGTTTGTCTAAAAATAAATACGTCTAAATTGACCTTCATCCCAGCCGTGCGCCAACACAACATAGAATTTGAAATATGTTAAAACTGGCTCACGAAAGAGGGCTCAATGTTTATTTTCATTATATATCCGACTACAGACTGATACCATAAACAGCTTGAAAAATCATTTATTGAGTTTTGCTATGATATATATATATATATATATATATATATATATATATATGTGTGTGTGTGTGTGTGTGTGTGTGTGTGTGTGTGTGTGTGTGTGTGTAACTGAGAAGTGGCCATATCGTGAGCAGGCAGAAACAATTTTTACATACGGCTGCGCGAATGCTAATGGATTTTACATTTAACATGGTCTACCGTAAACTTCAGTCAATTATGTGCCATGCGGGGTACACGCTTAGGCGATAATTTATCTCTCGATACATAGCTGACGAGGCAGATTTTTTTTCCCGCAGGAGGTTGCTATTTCTTTCAGTGGTAGACTAGTTGCTATCCATTATGTCAAAACAACATAATTCTCATCATTAAAAATCTTTCAAAAATAAAATATACTTTTCTGAAACATTTTTTTTTTTTAGAAAAAATTAACTAATTTCAATTTGAAATAAACTGAACTGAAAGAGATTATTATTTATTTTTAGTTTCAAATATCGCAAAAAAAGCATTTTTAACATGGAAGCCGGTGTTTTTATGAGGGGTTCACACATTTATCGACAGCCTGATGTTTGGAAAATTTATCTAATGAAGATATAGTTTTACTTAAAAAAGACGCTTGTGGAGATGTTAGAAAATTGCCCTTAATTTCAAAATTTACTTTAATACCGCTCTTTTGTGATAACGTTGTGTATAGACGCTCGTGTTTACGAAAAAAAACAAAAAAACAGCACGTTTTATACACACACACACACACACACACACACAAATTCAAAATTCTTTTGACAATACGTTCCTCTGACCAAATCAGTATGCAGGGAACTTAACAGCAATTCAACGTGGTCTAGACTGTGCAGAGATACAATCTTCTATTAGACGCTATTAAGACAAGCCCCATGATACATAACTAGAAACAGCCTGTTGTAACCTGACTACAGACAGACTTTTATAAAAACCGCTACTTTTCGTTTTCAGGGTCGGAGAGAAGTCACATAACAGATTTTTATAATTTGCTAGTATGCTCTTGTTTTAGAAAATAAAAACTAGATTTACGTCTTTCCGACTTCTTCTTATCCCTTTTTATTTTTATAAATATTTGGTTATCTGCTTTCAGTCGTCTGGTACTACGGAGGTCAGCCAAAATATATTTGGCAGCTTTATATCTGCTTCTGATATTAATTGGAGATGTGTTGTTTTCAAGCTGAATTGCTGCAGTCCCAAAGATCCAATGGAAGACCTGTCAAATTTATGACTAGAAGATTTGAGAGATTTTTAACTTCAAGATAATTTCTTTGTTCGGACTCGTCCTGAATAAAAGTGCTGGTTGGTTGATTTAGAAGTGACTTGACCCAAAAGTTCAATACCTGGCCACAAAACTTGGAGAGTTGATTTAATAAAGGGAATTAACTGAAACTAAGACATTCAAAAAGAGTATGGCGCGTGGAATTAGAATAAATGTGGTTCGGTTTCAAATTCCAACAAATATCACCTAAAGAAGGCCGGAGTGTACAACGGTCGAAACGTCGTAAATATGACAATAAAGATGAGGACAACAGTCTGAACAACGTAAATATGTAAACAGAGGTTCAGGTTATTATGCAAATTCATTGAAAATTGATCGTCCGACGGAAGCCAAAAAAAAAAAAAAAAAGCAAGATACTCATACCAAGTGATTTCTGTTGATTATGAACTCCAGATTATGGATTTTATTTTTGATTTAATTTTACGTTGTATGAACAATTTTTGTTTTGGCTTCCGTATGGGGATCGACTTGAAGTTAATTTTTATTGCAAACTGAACCCCTGATTAATTTTAAAAAATAATATTTAAACAATTGATATTCGTGATTAAGTGTCAGTCAGTCAGTTATGTACCATGCGTGATACACTCTTAGGCGATCATGTATCTTTCGATTGCCGATGGGGAACTAGATGCTCTGTAACATCATCTGTAAAAGAAAAGAGAAAAGATGCTAAAAGCCATAAGTGATAGGAAGTTGTGGAGAACCATGATCGCCTATGTCCTGAAGGAACGTGGCACATAGAAGAAGCTGATTTGCATTTATTATGAGTGTGTTTTCTTTTTTGTCCAATTTTCCCATCGCTTTTTTAATATGTTTCTTTCTATAGCTGTTGTGATGTGAGGTATGGTAAGACAACACTTAACTCGACAAAGTCAGTCGTGATCAGTCAGTTATGTGCCATGCATGATACACGCTTAGATGATCATGTATCTTTCGATACATGACTGACGAGGCAGATTTTTTCCCGCAATAGGTTACCATTTCCTTCTGCAGTAGACCAGTTGCCATCCAAGGCTATAGAACCCGCTCTGTCCTGGTATTTACCCATAGCCGGCGGGGAGAAGAAGAGGATTCATACTTTTCCCAAGGGTATTAGCACATAAGTGAATGTAATAGATTCAAGTGGAATTCGAACTCGGCTCTCCGATTCCTCAATCCGAGCCGCTATCCATTGCTCCACCAAAATTTGGAATAAGCGAAAACGGCAAAAAATGATTACTTCTGCTTGCAGGGCCTCTTGTACTGTATCATTGCTTAGACCTTAGGAAAATGTGAAAGACTCATGATAGTCCATGTCCTGAAGGAAGACGGCCCCTAAAAAGAAAGACTTCCATATAATGGTTACAATATGTAAAGGGTTAATTAAGAATTATGTCAAAAGCGGAGAAGATATAGTCTCTCAAATGACAATTTAAAACTATCTTAGAACACCATTGTAACAACAAGCCAAAAAATAAATAAAAAAAAAAATAGCTAAAAAAACAAAAATAAAACATGGTCACCTGACTGGTTTGCTTGTATATGCTCGGTTTAACGATATTGAGAACAAATATATGTGTCATTTTCCAGAAGAATAACTATTTAGGTCATTGTGGCTGGCTTCGTGGAACCGTCTTTTGAAACGTTAAGATTGGGATCTCCAGGTTAAGCATTTCACTCAGACCCGACACGAGTAACCGTAAATTGGATATCATATATTAAATGGATTCCTACATTGTGAAAAGAACAAATTATCTCAACATCCTTAGATATTGCTATATACGGGGTGCGATGTGTAAATTGTTGCCATTTTCCATGTTTAAAATCGCGCATGCGCGTTGTTTGTTTTTGATTATGTTGAGTGCAAAAAATAGTAGGGTCAGTTGGGCACCGTCCATGAGAAAAAGTGCACCATGATACAATTCACTCTGCAAGAAATTTTGAAACAGTATACTGTATTGCTTGGCATTCACGCCGGAACTTCCAATGCGAACATTTCAAAGCGTTTGGGTGTCAATCTGAGGAGAATGCAAAGGATTCGGAAAGAGTTGGATGAGTCTAATGGTGATTACGAAGGTACGATCGTTCTGATAAGAAAATAACTCCGGAATATATTGGTGAAGGACTCAGACGCAACACGGAGACCTACATCAAGTAACTTGAAGAGGTAGTGTTGCCCTGGGTCAAGAGAGTGGCTGTTGAAAGAACATTTGTCTTGCAACAGGATTCTGCATAATGCCGCTGGAGAACCTACTCATGGCTGTCAATTTTTGCGATAACATCAGCCTTACATCTGTCCACCTAACTCCCCAGCTGCAGCACCTTTGATTATTATGTGTGAGGAACAGTTTAACAAGAGACCAATAAAACTAATTATAACACCAAAGATGAACTGAAAGCAACGATTATGGCAGCATTCACCAACTTAAACAAGAAGAATGTACGGAAGAGTTGCAGGAGATTCAGAAGTCATCTGGAGGCTGTGGTTGAAGCGAATGTCCATTTTATTGAATAAATTTACTCTTTAGTGTTTCGAGATATTTTTGTGTAATTTTGGTAACTATATCTGTTAAAATGAGATGTCAGTGTTATTTTCATTTTTGCGTAATTTTGAAGACAATTTATCTTTCGCACACAGTATATATATATATATATATATATATATATATATATATATATATATATATATACAGTCCAATTGTTCTTTCTTTCCGAGCGCTTTCGGCTATACCTTTAGCCATTTTCAAGGTTGAAATATATTAACTGTTGACAAGAAATAGATTGTTGTATATATGTATTTATATAATGTTTTCATTTTTAAAACACGGTCAGGATATTGTGTCCACGTTCATAGTTGACATTATTGAATGTTGTATTAAGGCTTCCATTACTTTTAGCCTTTTTTAAATGTAAACGATGTTGTTATATTTGTGTTGCCAACAAGTATGCGAATATGGTAGAGTAGAAATAATGGAAGCCTTATGAATAAAATGTCTCGGGAGACCTCATGGCATAGACACGCGTCTCTCCATCTCAATTTAACTTTTGAAAATCATAGAACTGCAAAACCGGTAAAGTTACTTCAAATAAATATTCTTAAATATTCCAGCTATATTTTCAACTTCTTTTTCATATATATATATATATATATATATATATATATATATATATATATATATATATATATATAAAAGCTCGATGTGTCTGTTCGTGTAACTAATGCACGGCCGCAATTTTCGAAGGATTTGCACCAAAATTTACATGCACACACTCCAAGTTAGTGGGAAGGCCAAGACCGACATTGCATTTCCCAACTCCCATCAATAGTGGAAATAATCGATTTTTTCATGCTTCTACGGCAGTTTTCATGTAGTTTGCGGCCATTTTCTACTGGCCAGAGTGAGAACCTATAGCTTGCTGCCACGAATAGGCAGGAAGATTATATTGGCTAGCGTGCGAGCCAACAGCTGACTGACACGAATGTTAACTAGCATGCTATATATATATATATATATATATATATATATATTGGATGTAACAACAAAACTGGCCAAATCGTTACTTCCATTTGTTAGATTGTTTGAACCGTTGTATCCTAAAAGTGATTATATATCTTAATGCTATTCTCCGAGATTTTTATAACACTACTGAAATTTACAGCAAAAAGAACGTATAATTCCTCTACAAACTTATCGGAAGAATGGTGATGAAATCGATCATAAGCTAAAATGACATGTTCATCATTAATTAATCATAGCTAAGGATCGAAAGCTCATGATGGATTGAAATAAATTTCCAATATATATATATATATTATTCCAGGATCATTTTCTAACTTACTCAAGATAATCTTTGCCCTCTCTAACTTTCTACCTTTTTGTCCTGGAATAACAAGTTGCCTCACAGATTTCACGTACGATTTCATTTTCAAGTCTTTTTTCACTACTCTTTGGACTGTCATAGCTGAAACTCCTTTCTCATGTGCAAAACGTCTTATGGATTGAGTTGGATCTTTTCTAATTGATGTCTTTAGCTCTAAGTTGAAATGATTATCCCTCTCCCTTTTGTGACTTCCTGATCCAGTTTTCCTATCTACTGTTCCGTCTTTTTAAAACTTATTCACCATTCTTTTGATGGTTCTTGAATGGACTTTGAAGATGGAATCCAGAGTATGAATGTTGGTACCGTTAATGGAAGCCTGAATGATCTTTTTCCTCTCACCATTGCTCAGTTGGGAAGACAGTTGGGCTGACAAAAAACAATTCTAACCTGTATCCTATATGGAACCATCATTAAGACTAACGTGCTATGAATCTTCAGCCACAGGGAACTACCGGTTTAGCGAAGATCAGAAGTTCTCCGTGGCAAAATGGTCATTCACGTCAGTCTGTTTCCCATCACCGTAAAGTTGCCTCTCTGTGGCTTTTCTATAAATACTTTCATAGTAGTTGTTCGGATGAGGTCTTTGCTATGTGTTATGTAGTGGTTTCACAGTGGAGGCGTGTATTCGTACTAAGTCGGTCCTAAAATAGGTTCGACGTACAAAACGTTAGGAACTTGATATGATAGGTAATGACGCAGAGAAATCTAGTTGTGGTGGCTGATACTTTAAATCCGACTAACGGTCGTCCAGCATCGACTGACTGACGATATTTAGTCACCCCCCACAGACACACACGAGGGCATCATGTGGCACAAGACCGGTTTAAATTGGGATCTCCGAGCCCGTGGGCTCCGCCCAAAATATGCCCATTGAACCCGTATAAACGGGTTCAGGGTCGGTTTACCTCCCCAAAAGAGAATCCGCCCTTCGGCGTAGCCTCTTTCGGGTTCCTCCCCGCCCGAAGGCAGAGAGTTCAACCGATCAGCCAGTCGACTGACTGCAGACTGAACTCAGACCGAGCCACTGAGCGACTGACTCGTTACTACTCCTACTTATTATAGGTGGGAGAATCTATTAACTATAGAATAGGTGTGTTCCACTATAACACTATGGTACCCAGACTTTTTAAATTTAAGCTTAGTACTCGACTGGCGTCAAGATCTCATCAATTTACAGTTGAGCTGGCTAGATGTAGCCGTAGGTTCTAACAGTTTCTTTTCTCGCACTTCTCGCTTGTGGAACTCCTTTCCTTTCCCATGCTTTCTAGTCAACTGCAGTTAAAAGCAATATCAATCGCTAACTCTTATCTTCCTGATTTCACTTTTCTCTTTCTGCTGATTATTAATGTTTCTGTTCCCAATCCTTCTACACA
Source organism: Acanthosepion pharaonis (assembly GCA_903632075.3). Lineage (NCBI taxonomy): Eukaryota > Metazoa > Mollusca > Cephalopoda > Sepiida > Sepiidae > Acanthosepion > Acanthosepion pharaonis. The sequence goes on along the minus strand of CAHIKZ030005502.1, from coordinate 1,112,190 downwards.
TAGCAAACCCTTGCGTCTTAGTGGCTGTACTGCCTTTCATGGAGTGAAAAAGTATTAAAAATAAAAAAAATAAAAATATAAACCTTGCAGATGGGTTAGAAATACATTTTGTCACTTCAGACGGTCTCTTCAAAATATCGTGATGTGTCTGTCAATAAACCTTGACTCCTTCTACCTTCATACTTAACAGAATCTCTTTCGATATCCGGCCATGAGGATTCCTTACAACTCCCACTCATGAACAGATATGCATAGTGCGTCTGCCTCTTAGGGACATGTCCAACTAGTTTTGACATTTGACAAGCGAATCTGTGGTAATAAAGCGGGTGTATTGACTGTATTCCGTCTTTATTCAACGAGACAAAACATTAACGTACACGTTAACATCGACAACATATATAAAGTATAAAATTTGATGTGTTTGGAAAGGACTCGAAAATAAAAGAAAGAAAGAAAGAAAGAAAGAAAGAAAGAAAGAAAGAAAGAAATGTTTAACTTCCTGCCAATACCTCATAGATAATGGACTATTCCGTTTTAATTGCGTGGAAAGACGTAAAAAGACATCTCAGATAGGTTACTTGGTTTCAGTGAGAAAGAAAGAAGGAAGGAAGGAAGGAAGGAAGGAAGGAAGGAAGGAAGGAAGGAAGGAAGGAAGGATGTGTTTAACGTCTGTTTCAGTGAAATGAAAAAGTTTTCAATTTCAAATTTGTACTCCATTATGACCTTTATTATGATATGTTGTTAAAATTGTTTAACAATGTGAGAGGGGAATTTCTACGCGAATTTTATAGAATTCGCCATGGGCTTATTGTTTTTTAAACATTTGAACCCAAGCAAGACGGAGTGCCACTAACGCGCAAGGGGTTACAGAGGATTGAGAACAAGAGTAAAGAGGCGTGTTTGATAAAAAGCAAGGGGAAGGGAGTTCCACAGACGGGAAGTGCGAGAGAAGAAGCTGTTTGAGTAGAACCATTTTGATAGCGGGACCGAGACGCCAGCCTGCTAGCTCGCTTAAATCCATGCAGTCTAGGACCTAGCGGAAGTAGTTCGTCGGAACAGTTGCCGTGAAAATACTTGTAGAAGAGACAGAGGCAAGCCACGTCACGTCTGTGAGAAAGCGACTGTAGACTAGATGCTCGACTAGGATCTATCACACTGCTTATTCTTCTCTTGTTATTCAATGATAAATTTAAGAATTAAGATTCAATAGAAAATCAAAATAGGAAAACCGTGAAATTTTCACGGGTATTTCTAGTAATAAAAATAATTAAGGCGCTATTTTGTTTGTATAATTTTCCCAATGTCGAATGGCGACTGAAAGTGTCAGGACTATAGGAATGTCGATGCAGTTAGGATACCGGGGAAGAAGAGTCAGTGAGACCCAAATGTATATTTGACTGAAGGCGCTTCCCTCTGACCTGCACCTAAAGAACGTGTCCTTACACAAAAGTGTCGGCTGTTGGGTCGGTACTTCAGAAATGCTTCTTGTTTACATATACAATGTATCAATCTAATGCAAGCGAGATCAAACGTTGCTTTGAAAGACTAGGGAAAAAAAAGAGAGAGTGCGAAAGAAGGATAAAAAAAAAAAGAGGGAAAGGCCGTTCTCGGAGACAGAAATAGGTGGCAATCGGTGCGCGTTTGGAAACTTTGAGCATTGCCGGTGATAAGGCAGAGGGTTATGTAGATTTCATGTCTTTGCTAAAAGCCCCCCCCACCTCTGATCCTAACCGGTCCGTCGTTAATGATATTGAATAAGTGGCAACACCCCAGCCTCGAGGTGCACAGTCTTGGTACGAAAAGAAAACGATCAGTTTAGTTTCTTTTTGTCTTTTTCATCGCGTTTTTAATTTTAGTTTTTCGCGCCGTGCACTTGTTTACAGTATATTATCTGTCATGACTGACACGGACACGGAAACTGCATTGATAGACTTTTCCCCTTAACACACACACACACACACACACACACACACACACACACACACGCACACGCACACGCGCACGCGCGTGTGTGTGTGTGCCCGTGAGAGAAAGATTATATAGTGCAGCAATATGGAAATAAATACAGGGTGTAGTATAGTATAGTAGGCCACTTGTATTCAAGGATACCCGTCTACTAGCGCGGCTAGCCAATCCCTATTGCAGACGCTTGCTCAGGAGCATTTGTGTTTATTCAACACCCACAGAGCTCACCTATGGTGTATACTGCAACTATGCTAAGCAGACCTTAGTTACAGTTTTTGGGAGAGAGCGTGTTATCTACCGTGATCGACAATTTGAATAAGGCCAGCATGCTCAAGCCCTCAAATACAGGGTGTATGAAAAAATATCTATACACACGTTTACAATGTATAGATCTAGTAAACTTACTTTCTTTTAAGATTTACCCGTTATTATTACTTATTTAATTATGTAATCCTGGCTTAGCTTTGAACAACAACAAAAAAAGTCCATCGTGGAATCCTACTGGACTTACGAAAATTCACTTGAAGTTCAAAGGCAGTAGCCATGAGAGTTTCATTTAGATCCACCCACGTGACTTACAATCTCAGGAATTAGAGACAAGTTTGAAACTGACGGTACACGATGGAAAAAAAACCTCGGATAGCACAACTTTTAAGTCTATCAAAACAAATTGTTACCCGAGGAAAAAAATTGGAAAAAAAAAGGAACAAGAAAAATCCGAACAGGGCGAAAGAAATCGTCCAGTGGCTTAAGTTTTTAGCACCCCCCCAAAAAAAAACTCCAAGCTAGTAATAAAGCTAAAAGGTAGAGTGCTCAATACGGTAAGTAGAGCAGGAATAAATTTTAGCCAGCTTACCCTGAAGATCCGTTTAGTTGAAACCTAGGTAGGTTGTTCCTGGCTCGTTAGGATTTATTTAATTTATTCATTTATACATACATACATATATATTATGAAATGGACAAAGTCCGACAATTGTTTTAAGACATTTTTTATGTTGATACATTCTTTTTTATAGATACAAATATTTAAGTAAATGCTCTGTTTTATAATAAACAGTATTAAACAACATTTACCAGAGGATGCATATTTTCTGTGAAAATTTCTCAGACATTTAGAGAGGAACGAATCATGCCGAGCTTCTCGGGTTGACGGTCGAATTATCTGCCTCTGAGCATAGAGGAACCGGACGAGGCTACGCCGAAATGCAGAGTCTCGTTCGGGGAGGTTGACCAACCCGATCCGGGTTCTACGGGCATTTTTTGGTTGAGCCTACGGGCTCGGGAAACCCACGTTAAACTCGGCCTTGTGCCACATGCAACCCTCGTGGGGGGGGGCTAGATACCGAATCGTGTCGAGCCGATAGTAGTTCACTCCAAACCAGACTGACAGTCATACTAACACCTTCCACATCTTGTATTATTATTTCGTGTAATATACCTTCGTTATGTCTACTCTTGTGTTCGTGTTGTTCTTCCTTGGTCCTAACCTGGACCATAACAGAAATGTAAAGGGATATCGTGTTTATGCTTGGGTTCCATTCGCAAACTGTACCATTTTATAGATGTTATATACAAATTAAATAGCCCGTATTCCAAAATCCGAAAAAATCTGAAAACCGAAGCACTCCCAAGAATTTCGGATAAAGGATTCCAAACTTGTAGGATAGGCAATTATTTTTTCTTCACTTACCGAGTGTGGAAAGAAACACCTTATTTGAATTGAAACTGTAACTTTTTTAACGTATGCGAATATTTTATAATCAAAATAGGGGGTCGTATTATACACAGGTTATTTTTTTAAGAGTTTAAAAATCATGCATTTTCGGATATCCGCTGTACTATACACAGATAATTTTCTGGAGGGGTTAAAATTCATGCAAAAAATCTTCAGTGCTGGCACACAGCATATCCACAAATATATACGGTATATGGGTTGATTTTCATAAAACACGGTTTATTTTGAATATCATTACTAAAGTATAATACTGTGTTAAAATTCTACTTGAGCCCTGACGCTGTTCCACCAGGGTTTATAATCGTTTGGGCATATCCTCGACTGACTTAATTACATAATTTCACTTACCTTTTGTCCATTTTCTTCCAATTGGGATGTCCAAGGGCAACTGTGAGTATCTACCACAGCTCCCGTACTCATCAGCTTAGAATGACAATTTCTGATAGGTTCTGGCATCTACTGAAGCACGAATTCCATCAACACAATGCCGCCATCTTTGCTCTTGTACCACGGTCTGTCATACTTCATAACGAGACGCTAGCTGAACACGCTCATACAGTGACAGGGGTTGTACCATTGTGGGTAACACTTGTCAATCTGAAATAAAAACAGAAATTAGCAATGAAGATCTACCTCTTTAAAAATCACAGTTTGTTTTCTTCATGCAAGTGGGATGATATTAACAAAAGTTATAATTAATTTTCAACAGGGAGTTTCTTTGCACAAAGAAGTATTCCACAATCTAGTAATAATGTCTGATTTGAACTAATTAAGGAGTAATCAAATATTTGCTGACCAAAATCATCCAGATGTTAAGCTTATTACTGTCCAAAACAAGGAATCAGAATAAAATAAACTGCAGTGGATCAAAATCAAGTCATGATCCAAGAAATTATATATATGTTCCACTGGATCGCCGGCTATCTCTGTGGATAAAAAAATATAGTGGTGCCCGTGAATATCTAACGGTTTTACTATTTGGATTGACGAATTTAGGTAAAAAAAGTCACAGTTAAAAAAGTCACGGAAAAAGTCACAGGAAAAATGTAACTGGAAAAAGTCACAGTAGAAGAATAAACAGGACAATGTTTGCATGTTTCTGCCTCTTTTTTTAATAGACTTTTTTTTTTATCATAACCTTAGTATCCTTAACCCCTAAACTCTAACCTTCGTATCACTAGCCCTAACGTCTAACCATAAGCCTAACCCTGAAGACAGATTGAATAGTGGCAATTATGGATATCAGAGCTGTTGTGGATCAGCTTGGATTTAGCGAAAAATAATTTTGACACCTCCTACCGTGGAAATTATTGACAGTAATACGCTTGGTTCAGAAATCTGCTACAATGAGTTCATGTATACTAAAAATGTCACTCGCAAAACCAACTTGTGACTTTTTCGCCTAGCCAAAACTGTAACTTTTTTCTATGACTTTCTTCAGTGAAATCTTTTTCATGTTAGTCTATTACCGGCCACGGAATTTTCTGGTGAATCATAATTCTTAATTGAATAATTGAATGCGACTCCAAAATACTCGTGGAAATTCCCTGTGGTAACATTAAATATTTGAGCTTAACAAACAGAATATTGCAATAACAGTCATAAGCGTGAATGCAGTTGGTTTTTAAAGAAGAGGGTACAAATGAAAATATTTGAAAGTGACAACTTATATTTCATGAAAACAGATGATAAACACACAAGCGTTATATCCTCCTTCAACTTCTCTATCTTTTTCTATATGTCTTTTTTGCTTCTTATATTTTTCTTTCTTTTTTTCTCGTTCTTTCTTTTTTTCTTTCTTTATTTCTTTCTTTTTCTCTCTTTCTTTCTGTCTTTCTTTATATAACACTCTCTTTTCTTTCTTTCTTTTTCTCGGTTTCTTTCTTTCTGTCTTTTTAATATAATACTCTCTTTTCTTTCTTTCTTTCTTTCTTTCTTTTTCTCTCTTACTTTCTTTCTGTCTTTCTTTATATAATACTCTCTTTTCTTTCTTTCTTTCTTTCTTTCTGTCTTTCTTTCTTTCTTTCTTTTTCTCTCTTACTTTCTTTCTGTCTTTCTTTATATAATACTCTCTTTTCTTACTTTTTTCTTTCTTTCTTTTTCTCTCTTACATTCTTTCTGTCGTTCTTTATATAATACTCTCTTTTCTTTCTTTCGTTTTTCGCTCTCTCTCTCTTTCTGTCTTTCTTTATATAACGCTGTCTTTCTTTCTTTCGTTTCTCTCTTTCTTTCGTTTCTCTCTTTCTTTCTTTCTGTCTTTCTTTATATAATACTCTCTTTCTTTCTTCCTTTCTTTCTTTTTCTCTCTTACTTTCTTTTTGTCTTTCTTTATATAATACTCTCTTTCTTTCTTTTTCTCTGTTTCTTTCTTTCTGTCTTTTTTTTATATAATACTTTCTTTTATTTATTTCTTTCGTTTCTCTCTTTCTTTCTTTCTTTCTGTCTGTCTTTAATACTTTCTTTTCTTTCTTTCTTTCTTTTTCTATCTCTCTCTCTTTCTGTCTTTCTTTATATAATACTCTCTTTCTTTCGTTTCTCTCTTTCTTTCTTTCTTTCTGTCTTTCTTTATATAATACTCTTTTTTCTTTCTTTCTTTCGTTTCTCTCTCTCTCTTTCTGTCTTTCTTTATATAATACTCTCTTTTCTTTCTTTCCTTCATTTCTCTCTTTCTTTCTTTGAAATAAAACTGCGTCTCTCTTTACTCGTGATCTAACCGGAATAGTTAATTATTTATCAGGTGGTGGCTGGGTGTATCATATGCGCTAAATAACCAGCTCGCTTTCATTTCTTTTATTTTTTGTTTTGCAACATCTCAACCCTTTGCAGGTGAATCAATGTCGAAATCTCAATATTTTGTGCGTAATTTTATTTTGGGAGATAATAATAGTATAGGGATACAAGTCTTACTAATTAACCTATAGCTAGGGGGAGAAGAGGAGGATGCATACCTTTCCCGATGGGATTTGCCCGTAAGTGAATATAATGAACCCCAACTGAAATTGGAACTCGGCTCTCCGATTGACAATTCCGAGTCATTATCCATTACGCCACCTGCACATCCAAGCTTACAGTACCTGATATTCACCCATTTAGGTATTGACCGAACTTGATGTTGCTTAACTTCGTTTATAATACGGGAACCGGTATTAGAACGTGATGTAGCCGCAATCTATATCACCTGCACATCCAAGCTTACAACACATGGTATTCCCAAGCGGTGACCCATCTAGGTACTGACCAGGCTCGACATTGCTTAACTTTGGTGATCGTCTGGGAACCTGTACTTCGCCGTGATGAGGCCGTAAGTCAATATCACCCGCACATCCAATCTGACAGCACCTGGTATTCCTAAGCGGTTACCCATCTAGGTACTGACCAGGCTCGATGTTGCTTAACTTCGGTGATCGTACGGGAACCAATATTTCAATGTGAAGGGGCCGTAAGTCTAATTAGCTAGATAGGTAAGGCACAAGCCAAATTATAATATGAT
>CAHIKZ030005502.1:1097500-1100000 GCA_903632075.3 Acanthosepion pharaonis | reverse complement strand
TGTTTAGAGCGACAAGGGAAGATGTAGAAGACCATGAACGCCTACGTCCCGAAAAAAGAAGATTTTTATTTCGAATTGAAGAGAAACTAGAAAAATAAATCAAAGGCCTATTTATTGCAACTACAGGATGTCCAGTAAAAAATCGGCAAATGTATTATCAGTTTTATCTTTCAGAAATAATTGACCTTGAACGACCTTGAATAAATTTCTTGAATAAATTCATAATCTTGAATTACTGATAGGTTCTTTTACGATCATTGTTCAGTTAGTGCATAAATCATGAGAGCTAAATAAACTTATTTCTGGATTTACCACTTTTTTACTGGGTATCCTGTATTTTACGCGGATCATAAAAAAATGACACTTACTTTGAATTAATTTTGCAATTGCATTATTTTTATTTTATATTATGAATAATCTAGCATCTTATGCGATGGGTAAATTGTCGCCATTTATAGCTTTAATTTCGCGCATGCGCGTTGTTTGTTTTTGATTTTGGTGACTGCACAGTATAGTTGGGTCGGCTGGACACCGTCTGTGAGAAAAAGAACGCCATGACCCAATTCTCTACGCAAGGAATTTGGAAACGGCATACCGAACTGCTTGGCATTCGCGCCGGAAACTCCAATACGAACATTTCAGAGTGTTTGGATGTCAATCTGAATATAGTGAGAAGATTCGGAAAGAGTTGGATGAGTCTAATGGTGATTACGAAGGTACGACAACTCGGAAAACTCACTCTGATCGTCGGATAAAAAAAAAAGAACTCCCGAATTTGTTGTTGAAGGCCTCAGTCACAACACGGATGCAGGAGACAATTTCTGCGACCACATCGCCCCTTACATCTGACCATATAACTCCCAAGACTGCAACGACCTTACTTATTAGCGATTTTCCAAGCGTAGCTTAGATGTGGCACAAGGCCGAAAGTATGGGGCACCCAGTGAGTATCGAACTCACTACTCATTCGTAATTGTGCAAGTGAGACAAGCTTGTTAAACATTACACCGCCCCGGAGTGCCCCAACCCCCTTGCTTATTATGTGTTGAGTGCAGTTGAGCGAGAGACCAACAAGACTCTTCTAACACCAAAGATGAACTGAAGGCAAGGACTATGGCAGCATTCACCAAATTAAACAAGGAGACCGTCCAGAAGTGTTGCAGGAGATTCGGAGGTCGTCTGGTGGCTGCGGTGTTATTTTCATTTTTGCGTAATTTAGACGACAATTTATCCATCTCACCTTGTATGTGAGGAGTGTAACCATGATTCCAGATTTTAAAAAAACCATCCACTTGATTTAGAACAGTTATGTCACTGGCAGGCTACATTCGGCCCATTTGACATTCTGAATGGCACGCCTCATTTCATGAGGGTAATAACATTTATTTAACATTTTATTCCGTACTCACTTGTTCAATGACGTTGTCTCACACAGTACCACATACAGAAACAATGATTAAATAAAATGTTTCTTAAATTTTGTAACATTTAACGATAACATTTTCATTATTTTGAATGATTAGCGATTTGCACTAAGGAAGATCATAAGTATAAACATCTTTTGCTTTAGAAACACGACGTCCATAATAATTTCATTTGCTATAGCTGTTCATAATAATCTTTTTTTTTTCTTTTCTTTTTTTTGCTTCTTAGTAATTCTGGTAACTGGAAACTGTTGAAATTATTGAAATTTTATTTTAGATTAGACACTCCATTGAGATGGCATGCCAAGTAGACAAGAATAAGTATGTTAGACATCTTCACCTCTTTGCATTTAATCAAAGTCACGAAGCTGCCAAAGTTGCTTGAGACATCTGGGCTGTGTATGGAGATGTCTTAATTACTGACAGAATGGATCAGAAATGTTTTTTCCCGTTTCAAGGACGGGAAATTCGAACTCACAGACTCTTCTCGTCCTGACCGAGCGGTTCAGTTTGGGGAGATACAATTGCCTACGCCGATTCAAGAACAACCGCCCAGACCAATAAATAATTGCCTCATAAGATGGCAAATCTCTCCTGTTACTGTCACCCGTCATATTCACTCAATGGGTATGGTCCAGAACAACCAAACAGTCAATGCTAAGCTGTAGGTTAAACAAATTAACAGGTTCAAAGGGGGCAATTCAATTGAAAAGACCTTCCTGGCGATACAGTGTTTTTATTCCTCAGGAAAATGCATGCCCCACGTTGCTAACATGACCAAACATGTAATTAAAGGCCTAGGTTAGGATGTTCTGTCACATCAACTTTTTGGGGTCACTTTCTATCAATTTGAGGGATGTTTCTTTCAACAACGACATGGAGATTAAACCGTTGCTTGATGAATTTTTCGAGTCAAAACCTAGTGATTTTTATTGTCGAGTCATTGAACAGTTATTTGGTTTGGTTTAATTTTGTTTTACAGCATATCAACACCTCGATGGGTTAACACCGACAAGATTTTTAGCATAGAATCGTGTGAATAGAATATGTATTCTTTGTACGAAATCAGTTTGTAG
>CAHIKZ030005502.1:1067500-1092500 GCA_903632075.3 Acanthosepion pharaonis | reverse complement strand
ATAAGTGAATCTTATAATTTTATTACTTTCGATGCTTGATATCGGGCACTATAATTACAGAAACTGCTTGCTTTTAAAACGTTATCTACCAGAAATTCCCTGTTCGACCGTTTTGTATTTTTTTTTTTTTTTTGGCGAAAGACGATTCTTCGTTATATATATATATATATATATATATATATATATATATATATATATATATATATATATATATATATATATATATATAAAGTGCAGGTATGCAGAAAATAGAAAAGCACACGTTGGGTGCATAATCCGGGGTTCAGCTCTCGTTTTTGATCGCTTAACCACTCCCACAATAACGAATGTTATAACGGACCATGCCTAAAAACACACGTAAACCAAAAGATAGCTTATTCCTAAAATTTCGCTTGAAGATGAAACGAGACTAAATACTTCAATTCAACTTAATTTTAATAATTATTTGGATGGTTTCGGCTCTCGTTTTTGAAACATGAGAACTCTTATGTAGCGAAGAAATCATATTTTTAAATAAAAAAATATTATAATATATTATATATATATATATATGTGTGTGTGTGTGTATGCGTGTGTGTGTTCTATTTAGGCAGCAGTCCTTCTTGCACAATTCATTGAATACGACAGACAAGGTGCTTTCATTTTGTTTTTTTTATATACAAGTTCTCATATGATCTAATAATTTTTTTTTCTCTTCAGATGATAAATTATATAAAATCCGTTCTTTTAATCCGAGTGCTTTCGTCTATACATGAAGCAATTTTTTACAACACAAATAAAATAGCATCATCTGCATGTTAAAGAAAGCCTAAAAATAATGGAAGCCTTATTGATAAAAACAAAAAACAACATTCAATAATATCAACTATGAACATGGACACAATATCTTGACCGTGTTTTGAAAAATGAAAACATTATATAAATACATCCATGCAACAAACTATTTCTTATTTAACAGTTAAAATATTTCATCCTTGAAAATGGCTAAATATTTCTGAAACTGGTAGCGGCACGCTTTGGTTAAAAGAAAAAAAGAAGTCGTTTTCCTGATTAAAATAAAAGGATAACGGTTCAAATCTTGTAGGAGTCACACATTTTTCTTTAGTAGAACTTCTCAATTTAAGGCGATTTGTTTTTAATTTCACTGTTGATGAAATTTAAAAAAAAATAAAAAGGGATAGCACTTCAAAGACGTTTAACCATTAAAAATAAAGTTTTTTCTTCTTATTACTACTATATAATAATAAGAAAAAATATATATGTATATGTGTGTGTGTGTGTGTGTGTGTGCATTTACATTTAGGCAGCATATAAGCATGTTCGGTTGAATAATCTAGATATATTATGATTTTTATTTTATTTTGATCTTCTCTTTTAATTTGTTGTGAATATCTTGTGCCCTTTTGCAAAGAGTTTTTTAAGATGTTTTTTGCTATTTCAACCTGACTCTTCACAAGGTTACGCTTAAATTGCTAAGTTTTGGTATTTTGATGAGCTACTGGATCATGTACTTCGAAATATGTATATTTAAGCAGTATATCTTCATTTAAGCATGTTTGGTTGAATAATCTAAGCATATTATGCGTATTTTTATTTTAATACTCTAAAATCCAAATTTGTTTAAAAAATAATTTTTTTCCGAAAAAAAGGTAAGTTGGGTATTTTTAAAACACTAATAATAATAATAATAATAATATTAAACTAAGTTACCTTCTTTCTATATGCCGTGTCCTTTCAGGACGTAGGCGATCATAGCTCTCTACCTCCCTCTATCTCTTGTAGCTCTCAACAAGTCCCTTTCCTCTGCCACCACCCCCAGACCAAGTTGTCATTCACTTGCTAGGTATGTCAAGCGTTGTTTTCCCTTGTCTCTCTTTCCCTCTATTCGACCCGTGAGTATCAGGCCATCCTTCCTCATTATATATCACAGGAACTTCAGCTGCCTCTTCCTGATGTTAAATATAAGCCTCCTCCTTGTTTGCATCCTCCGTAAGACCTCACACGCTCAGTCCATGATATCCTTAGCATCCTTCTGTAGAACCGCATCTTTGTCGCCTCGAGTCTCTTCCTCATCGTGGAGGAAATCGTCCAACATTCGCTGCCGTAAAGAAGGACAGATGTCACGTAACAGCTCAGTATTCTTTTCTTCGTTACCAAAGAAATCCTCCTGTGTCGAATTACTCTGCCCAGCTTTTGGAATGCGCCCTTGACCATCCAAATTTTCTCAGTGTCGCATTTACCGTCTTCTGTCAGAACGTTTCGTAACGTAAATTGACCATGACGGAGTTCGTGAATGCACATTTACAAAAAGAAAAAAAAAAAAAAAAATTACAATTATTAATTAAACTAATTTTTGTCTTAGCAATTCACCCCAGAAGATGATCTTGGATGAGATTGAAAGTACTTGGGGGAAAAAAAACTAACCAAAACTACGGCGTCTTTCATAATCAGTTTTGTAAAAGCACTAAGAAATTGATCCGTGAATTTGTGAGCATTAAAATAAAAATAGACAGACATAATATGTCTAGATTATTCAACCAAACGTGCTTGATTTAAGATATGGTGCATAAATATACATTTTTAAAGTACATAACTCAGCAGCTTATACGAATATTTGGCAATTTAAACGTAATCTTGTGAAGAGGTAGACTGAAATAGCAAAAGACAACTTAAAAAAAATAAAACTATTAGTAGAGAACGTAAGAGATATAAAACGGACTAAAACTGGCAACCACTCCTGAACTGTTTAAAGAAATCCTGATTAGAATTCGCAGAAATTGCTAATAAATCTTAAATTCAACACCGTCTGCACATTCAAAAAAAGAAAAGAAAAAAAAAGAAAAAAAGCTTAATACTCTATACAAAGGAACTATTCATCTTCCAAATAATAAAGATAAATTTATAAATATTTCTAAATACAAACTAACAAACCACCAAAAGGTATTACTCAATCTTGGACCTAACTGTCATCTCTACAGACAATACAATCGATTGGATAACAAATCAAAACATACAAAAACTTATTATAAAACCCAGGTTTTTGTGTGTCTGTACGTTTATATATTAGATCGGATTTCCTACATTTTTCAACCGATTTCAACAAAACTTCACAGGACTGCGTAAAATTACCTTGCGGTGGTTCTGACAGCACCAAAAATTGGAAAAAACACAATTGTTTTGCACAAAATCAATTTGAAAACACGATTAAGAGGCATCTCGAGAATGAAAGGTGGACAACTCCTATCGAGTTATACTTATTATAAAACCCAGGTTGTTTGTGTGTGTGTTCGTTTATATATGGGATCGGATTTCCTACATTTTTCAACCGATTTCAACAAAACTTCACTTTTTTTTTGGCAGGTAGTGTTTCTTATTGTCTTTCACACTTTTTCTTAATTTTTACATTCAGAATGCTTTAAAAATTCCATTTACAAGACAATTGTTTATAATAAAAATTCTATTCAGTCGGTAAACTCATAACGATTGAAAACAATGTTTTGGTTTGGGTATGACCAATTGGTAAAAAAAAAAAAAAAAAAAAAACTTATTAAGTGTCCGTCAACCTTAAACAATAATTTTTGTCAATTTTATTTTTCAGTCTTTATGATGGTCGATACTTGATTTATCTCTTACTGTTACATCCCCGGGCAACGCCGGGCTCTACTGCTAGTAAATAATAAAATATATGTATTTTTTCATCAGTTTCTTTAAATAATATTATAATATTTTAAACTTTATACAGGTAATATTTAAAATTTAAAATGGGTCATTTTTATTTTCATTTTTATATTAAAATTTAAAATTAATCACTTACAATGATTTCTATTTTAGTCTAACCCTAACATTATTGGCATTAATAATATTAACCAAGTTTCGTTGTCAAGTTTTTTTGAATTTTCATATACTTGTATATATAACATATTTTCATATACTTGTAATTTTCATATACTTGTATATGTAACATATACTTGCTTATGTAACAGCATTTTCCCTATTGAAGGGTGCTTCGTTGATTTGAACCTTTAAAAAATTTTTATTCTACATTCAACATCATCACTTGATAAGACTCCAGAAGTGTTGAAACAAAACGGCTATTTTTGTAGTGATGTTATAACGTTTATGTTATAATTTTTGTATGATACACACACACACACATATATATATATATATATATATATATATAATAAATATGCATTATTATTACCTGACTTGTAGCACAACTCACAGTGCAACCGTCATATCCAAACAGTTTTGATTAAAAAGAAGAATGCCAATTTATTTAATTCTGTTATTGTATTTTTCAAATTTTCCAATAAAGTGTTGTGAAATGCGATCGAAAATATATATAAACTGTTCGAAGTTCCTGTTATTATCGTTTTATTCAAGTTGTTTCGACTCTCTGTCAGTTTCAAGAACCAATGTAGTGTCTTTGTGGTAGGCAGAATTCTTTTGTCTACATCCTGACATTCGTTGGAAAGCTGAAAGTTTGGTATAATTTACTATGACGTCATGTGTAAAAGTTTTGAGGAGCTAGGCCGTATAAAAAAAGGATGCTTTTTTTTTTGCATTATGACATATATTTTTCTCGTCAGAATCTATCATATATATTTATAAGTCTAGCAACGGGCTTTGTTTTTAATATTGCTGTCACAGATGGTTTAGTGCACCTATGATACATTTAAAAATTCTCGATAAAATCCAAAGAAGAATCTGCAATGTTATTTGTCCTAACCGGGCATTTCGGCTTCAGTCACATGCTCACCACTGTAACGTAGCTTCCTTGAGACTTTTCTATAAACACTTTCATGGTAATTGCGTGTATGAACTTACCGTTATGGTACCTGCACTTTACGAATTTAAGCGTAGTACTAGATTAGCGGTAAGGTTTTATCATTTCATTTTACAGTTGAAATGGTTAGATGTAACTGTAATTTCTATACGAATAGTTTATTTTCTCGCACTTCTCGCTTATGGAACTCTCTTCTGAACTCTTGATTTCCAGTCAATTTTGATCTTTGAAGATTTAAATTCGATGCCAATAGTTACATTATGTCTTAATTCTTCTTCTTTTATTGTCCTCTCTCGTCATTAGTAGTTTTTTTTTGATATTTCTCTAAGACTCGGTAATCCCTTGCGTACTAGTGGCTTTATTGCCTTGCTTGGGTGGAATGATTATATATATATATATATATATATATATATATATATATATATATATATAATACTAGTAATACTCGGTTGGAAAAACCCTCGGATGGCACAACTTGTAAGTCTATCAAAACAAATTGGTACCCGAGGAAAAAAACTGGAAAAAAAAGAAAGAAAGAACTAGAAACATCCGAAGCGGGGGAAACAAATCGTCCATTGCCTTAAGTTTTTAGTCTAAAGAAAAAAACTCTAAGCGAGTAATAAAGCGTAGAGTGCTCAATACGCTAAGTAGAGCAGGCATAAATGAAATAAATCCTTCCAGGTTCCTGGCTCTTTTAGGATTTATTTCATATATATATATATATATATATATATATATATATATATATATATATATATATATATATGTGTGTGTGTGTGTGTGTGTGTGTGCGTGCGTGAGACAGTTTAGTTTGCAAAAGCGTTTATATTTACATGTTGCACCGATGAGACTAACTGATTGGCAAAATATGTAAACAGTCACATATTTATCATTCCATCAAATTCTCGTTCAATATTAATTCATACACACACAATTATATATATATATATATATATATATATATATATATATATATATATATATATATAAACGTTTATATTATAAAACGTTTATTGTAGATGCATCTCCTAATTATTGCATTCTAAATAGTTACCATAAATTTAGTACTTCTGTTCGGTCTAAAATATGCAGACGACACAGTGTTGATAGCACTCACAGTAAGAAAATTTAAGGGTGTTTCATTAAGATGGATTATATATATAAGGGTATTTCATTAAGACGGATTATATATATAAAGACGGATTGTTTTTTAAGACCATTAAGGATCATTAATTTATATATAAGGTGTTTTTAAGACCGATTAAATAAATCATTAAGATGGATTATTGGTGAAAATTTATTTATTTCTCTATTGGATCATTATTATTTTCTCTTCGAGTTACACGTGCTAACCATTTTAGTTGTTGCTGTTGCTGAAAGTCCTCGAGTGTTACAATTTATGTAATTTACTGCAGGTCTTTTTTTGGGATTATGTAGCGCCAATCCACGAGATTCGAAGAAGAAATCGTCCTCGAGTCATTTTTAATCATTGATCTGAGAAAATGGTTGTATCAATCTGACAGTTCAAATATTTCTGAATAGATTTGGTAGCATGCATGACATCGATATGAACATCTCGATCTGACGTGTTTTTATGTTAATGTTTTGGTTATGTAGCAATTTTCGGTATTGGGCGAAACTATCCCAACCTCTTCTCTGTTCTGTTTCTTTATATCCTATATTAATTTTTTTTATTAGTGATCTAAACACCGACATAATATAAGTGTTTATTATTTACTGATTCCATATCCTGAATTTTTTTTTGATGGATTCAGGGTACGTTTCGTCACCACTTTCTTTCTATCCCATCGTATAGTTTGTCCTTTGGATTGATATATCACTTAGTAGAGGATATTTGTAAAATATGGTTGACCGTGGTTAAATGTAATTAGCAGAAATGTCCAACAGAATTGACAATGTTTCCAGAAACAACAAAAGAAAGAAAAGAACAGGGCCAAAATATTCTTAAACAAACAATTTTGATTTTACATGATTTGGACATTTTTGCTGTTACACCCGGTATAACGGTATTTATGCAGGGGTTACTGTGACATGAAAACTATTTCAAGGATTGCACAAGAATAAAAAGATGGAGGTTTGATGAGGTTTGAAATGTTTCTCTATTGGAGTCATCGTCAGATATGTACAATTCTGTATATCGATACAGTTTCTCTATAATATCGATGCATTCAATGGATTTCTAAGTTGGAAGGCAGTTACTAATGAATGAGAAAAGGAAGTCTCCATTGACGTGATCATATGCTGTTGTGAGGTCGACAATGCAGGTATACAGTTTCCGGTAAGCAATTTGATGACATATATGCCATCATTACATCCTTTACCAGAACAAAAACCAAAATTGGTCATGAGGAAATGACTTTCATAAAACTATGAGAGAGTCAGAATAATATGATAATATTAATACTTATGATGGATCTAATTGAGATACCTCTGTATGTCTGAGAGTCTTTAGGGCTACCATTCTAATTCCAAAATATATTAATGTTTGATAAATTCTTCAGGGATGCATTTCCGATTTTTTTTCAACAGTAGGCTTCAATCATTCAGGTGGTACATCCTCAATTGGGTAAGCATTTTCTGGTTTTTGTTGAATAATGTTACTACAAGCATACCTAAGCTGTTGATAGCCTTCATTTTATTGGTACCATTTAGTTCGCTTTCTAGTATCATTCAGTGGATTCGGAGCTTGGAAGGTGATTTCTAATGGATGGGAAGAGGAAGTCTCTATTGATGTGGTCATATGGTGTTATGAGATTAACAAAGCAGTTTCCTATTAGAGAGGTGTTGAACTCACAACTCTTTGGGTCAAGTCACTTTTTGGATTACTCAACCAACACTTTTATCCACTGGATGTGGATAAAAGTGGATTATATCACCTGAAGAAGGTTGGAGCATACAATGTGTGAAACATTGTGAATATGGCAATAATGATGAGGACAACAGTTAGAATGATGTGAACAGTCACAATACCTCATCTCAGAAATATAGACAGATGATGTAAGATTTTGTATACCAATAAAGTTCCTCTATAATATCGATGCATTCAGTGAATTTGTAACTTGGAAGGCGGTTCCCAATGGATGAGAAAAGGAAAGCTCTATTGATGTGATCATATGCTGTTGTGAGGTCGACAATGCAGGTATACAGTTTCCGGTAAGCAATTTGATGACATATATGCCATCATTACATTCCTTACCAGAACGAAAACCAAAATTGGTCATGAGGAGATGATTTTCATAAAACTATGAGAGCCAAAATAATATGATAATATTAATACTTTCACCATGATGGATCCAACTGAGATACCTCTCTACGCCTGAGAGTCTTTAGGGCTACCATTCTATTTCCAAAATATATTAATGTGTGATAAATCCCAATTCTTCTGGGATGGAATTCTGATTTTTTTATAACAGGGTTCAACCTGTACAAGGCCCGTGGGCCACTCGAGGTAGAGGGTTGCAGTAAGAGGAAGTTCATGCGGATAGGAGGGAAAATAACTGTTAACCCAAGACTTTAACAGGTTAAGATTGAAGTGATCGGGGAATCAGCTTCTTGCGAGTCGGTTCCACAGAGCAGTGATTCACAGGAAGAAGCTGCTCAAGCGGAACTTACTTCTCACCAATGGAATACGAAGGGAATGAAGGGAGTTTGCTATGATATGAGTGACATGGCGGGTCCTGGCTGTGAAGCTTAGAACGGGCATAAGTAAGGAATGTAGTTCTTTTGAGTACTTTCCATGGTAGTAACGAATGGGCAATGAGAGGCTTGCCACATCCCGCCTGTGAGAGAGTGGTTGGAGGGCGGAAAATCATTGTCATCCATAAGGACGGAGGTGTTTTTGAAATCAACCGAGACTGGAAAGTGAGGACTGCGCAGCTCTCACCCAAATATGACAACAGTTCTCCATTCTCAGCCTGATCTTGTTCTTGTAAAGGTAGAGGATAACAGGTGTCATGTACTTAATGGAACGGTACAGAGATCCGACCATTCTTCATGCATCTTTTGCGATTGATCGTATGCAATATATACGAGCCCAACTTCACAGTCAGGGATGAGTTTTAGGCCCAAGAGTTTCTGCTTGCGGGGGGGGGGTTTTTGCAGTCATTCCAACTAAATTGGAACCATCAATATATATTTGTTTAAAGCTCATTTTATCACAAAGTTCATTTTTGCCGCATTTTTATTAAATGCTGCCCTATCGAGCGGAATTTAAGTTAACTTCTGTGGAGGGCTCTTGATTGGACCTTTATCACAATAGCTAGAGAGTAGTAGATGTGATAGACAACAATAAACTACAGAAGAACTCAAAACTGATCACTGCATTTAAGTACTGCACTAATATTTATGCTTTCTTTTTAAAAGTTCAATGATAATTCTTTTACCGCCACTTAATTTAAAGACAATTTGATGGAGGTAGATCCTTACTTATCGTACAAACAATTATTCATGGGTGACTTTCGCTGGATTTCGCAATTTCGATTATTCCCAAATTTATTTCCAACTTATAAAAAATTCTTATCTTTAAAAAAATTCCTCGCAAAAAATCACGTAAAAAGTCGCTGAAAACAATCGCATTAATGAAAACTTGGGAATCCAAAATTTCAGGATGTTTTTAATTTGCACACCGAGTCGGCCTGATTCCAAAATTGTATATGTTGGGCTACGGTCTCTTGGCGTAACGTTAAAAAAGGGTAACACACTGAGATTAGCATTTATTATATAGATTGATAATTATTATATTGATAATTATTATTGATATTGATAATTATTAATATTGATAATTGTTATTTATATTGATAATTATTAATAATATTGATGATTATTTATTAATAATATTTATTAATACTATATTTTTATAATTTTATATAAAATCTCGAATAATGGTCACGGTGTCGATTTTGATCAACCAATGTAATTGAGATATTATTCATTTATTTTTTACTGCTTATTTCATCCCAAAGGAAATCTGCATTTTTTCCCCAAGACATGTGCCATTTCAAGCGTTCAGTAGGAGGTGTTTCCTCTGTTCGGTGATGTAATTTTATTTGCCTGTCAGATATTTAGGCTAACCATTAAAAAATAATTGTCACGAAATCAATACCCGTCGGTGAGCTATCGAAATTTGTTTCACCGTATAAGAATAAAAATTGCATAACAAAATGTAGGTCAGACTGCCGACATTTATGAACCAATACATATATATATATATATATATATATATATATATATATATATATATATATATATATTTTTTATTAGTTCCAAGCGACAAGCACTACCTGTTTAACTTATGTAATTTTATATTTTCCTGTTTACAAAGTTATCACACATCCGGAACACCAGGAACATTAATGTTGTCAGTGTCATAGAAAAAAATTTTATTAGCTTCATCCTGACATTTTTAAGAAGTTTATATTTCACATTTGAATATGAATGTATCGTATGAGTGACTTCATATATAGAATGATTGGATTTAAATATTGTTTGGGTGAATTCTTCCAGTCTAAAAAGATTATATATATATATATATATATATATATAAAATCTGAGTATATAGCGGGTGTAACAGCAAAATTGTCCAATTGTTAGATTAAGATTTGAACCGTTGTATGTTATAAATGATTAAAGATATCTTACTGGAGTTCTCAATGGTTTTATAACGCTATTAGACTCTACACTGAGCAATAAGAATTACTTTCCAAGCTTAACAGATGAAATCGATTATAAACGAAAATGACATGTTCCTCATTAATTAATCATAGCTAAGGATCGGAAGCTCATGATGCATTGAAAGAAATTTCAAATATATATATACAGAAAAACCTCGGTTGTCGAATGTCTCACAGATGGAACAAATCGGCTTTCGAACAGAAAATTCGAGATGAAAATACTTCGGTTATCGAACAAAATTTCGGTTCTCGAACACCATTGCCAAACCGAGCTAACCCGAACGGAATCATTTCTGAGTCGACCGCCGTCTTGTATATATTCGTGTGTTGTGGCGTGCTTTTCTTTTCCAATTTTATTGTACTGTGACTTTTTTTCTCTACATTGATTCCTATTGGAAAAATAGTTTCGGTTTACGAACATTTCGGGTTACGAACAGCCCTCAGGAACGAATTAAATTCGGGACCCAAGGTTCCACCATATATTATTTCAGGGTTATTTGCCATCTTATTCGAGATGATCTTCGCCCTCTCGAACCTTCTAACTTTCTGTCCTGGAGTAACAAGGTGCCTCACAGGTTTCACGTACGATTTCATTTTCAAGTCTTTTTTCACTGCTCTTTGAATTGTCATAGCTGAAACTACTCTCTCACGTCTTATAGATTGAATTAGATCTTTTCTAATTGATCTGTTTAGCTCTAAGTTAAAATTGTGATCTCCTGATCAAGTTTTCCTCTCTATCGTTTTTTTTAAAAACTTATTCACCATTCTCTTGATGGTTTTTGAATGGATTTTGAAGATGGATGCCAGAGTATGGATATTGGTACCTTTAATGAAGGCCAGAATTATCTTTTTTCCTCTCACCATTGCTCATTTAGGAAGACAGTAGAACTGACACAAAACAATTTTAACCTGTTCTTTTTCTAACTGAATAACTCAAAAGATTTTTTCAGTGATTCTTATGACAAATGGTGTCAAGATGGCTAAACGTTTTATCCGAAAAGCTGGAAAAAAGAAACACAATTAGTTTATTTTTTTTTTTTTTTAGATATTAAATATTTTGTGGGATGGATAATTATGCTGTGACACGTTTTGGACAATTTTGCTGTTACACCCGGTACAAAAATATTTTTTATTAACTTTGGGGGCTGGTTCCTCTTACCAAACAAGGATGAAAGTCTGGGAAACATTTGCTTCTGTTTATCGTCGCGTTGCTGAGACAGGATCCCTGACACCAGAAAGAGATTCTCTCGTACGCCTGACCATGGAGAACACATTCTGCAGGCTGTCGGAGATGACCAGATATAAGCACAGATATAAGCACACATCTCATAGTACCGCATGGAGGATACTTCAAGAGCAGCTACTGTACCCTGTATCATTTGTAATGTGTGCGGGGTCTTTCGCCTCCTGATCACTCACCACGAGAGGACTTTAGCTAAAGAATTTTAATAAAGAGAATTACATTGACAAATGGTTAAAAATGGCCAAAAACTCCTTGCAATCAATTTAAATTAGTTGTGATTAGCAGTAGAGCCCGGCGTTGCCCGGGGATGTAACAGTAAGAGATAGATCAAGTATCGACCATCATAAAGACTGAAAAATAAAATTGACAAAGATTATTGTTTAAGGTTGACGGACACGCATGTCTTAATTAGTTTTTTTTTTTTTGGGGGGCGGTTACGAATTGGTCAAACCCAAACTCCAACAAAAACATTGTTTTCAATCGTTACGAGTCTACCGATTTAATAGAATTTTATTATAAACAATTGTCTTGTAAATGGAATTTTTAAAGCATACTGAATGTAAAAATAAAGAAAAAAGTGTGCAAGACAATAATTTACCTGCCAAAAAAAAAGTGAAGTTTTGTTTAAATCGGTTGAAAAATGTGGAAATCCGATCCCATATAAAAAACACACACACACACACACACACACACACAAACACACACACACACACACACACACACACACACACACAAACAACCTGGGTTTTATAATAAGTATAACTCATTATGAGTTGTCCCCCTTTCATTTTCGCGACAGTGATGCCTCTTAATTGTGTTTTTCAAATTGATTTTGTGCAAAAACAATTGTGTTTTTTCAATTTTGGCGCTGTCAGAACCACCACCAAAGAGTAATTTTACGTAGTTCTGTGAAGTTTTGTTGAAATCAGGTTGAAAAATGTAGGAGATCCGATCCAATATATAAATGTACAGACACACACACACACACACAACCTGGGTTTTATAATAAGCATGATATACAGTATACTTATTGAAAATATTAAATTTAATCTATTAGCTTGAAATTAAAAGTAAAAGAAAAGCTTCAAGAAAGATGTTTCATTTTGAAAAATTCATTTTAAACATTAGGTATCGCGTTTCTTTGGGACCCCCACACATGTACAGTGTATCACAAAAGTGAAAACACCTTTCATTTTTTCAAATATTTAAGTATATCTCTTCATCTTTAACACTGACAAAATGACATTTGACACAATGAAAAGTAGCCTTTATGAGAACATATATAACAGAGTTAATTTATTTTCCCTCAAAATAACTCAAAATATAGTCATTAAAAAGCTAAATCCCTCATAAACAAAAGTGAGTACACCCTTAGGAAAAAAATGTTGTCAATATTAACATACAACATGTCAACTATCAATATTTTGTGTTTACCATCATTATCCAAAACTGCCTTTACTCTCCTGGGCATGGAGTTTACCAGAGCTTCACAGGTAGTCACTGGAATGCTCTTCCACTCCTCAATGACGACGTCGTCGGAGCTGGCGGATATTTGAGACTCTGCGCACCTCCACCTTCTGCTTGAGGATGGCCCAAAGATGTTCTATTGGGTTCAAGTCTGGAGACATGCTTGGCCAGTCCATCACCTTTATCCTCAGCCTCTTCAGTAAAGCAGTCTTGATGTGTGTTTGGGATCATTGTCATGCTGGAACACTTCTCTGCGACCCAGTTTCTGGAGGGAGGGGATCAAATATCTGCTGCAGTATTTCACAGTACATGTTGGAGTTCATGTTTCCCTCAATGAAATGTTACTCTCCAATTTATGCAGCACTCATGCAGCCCCAGACCATGACATTCCCGCCACCATGTGACTGTGTAACAAACACATTTTTCTTTGTACTCCTCACCTGGTCGCCGCCACACATGTTAAAGGCCATCAGAACCAAACAAATTAAATTTCGTCTCATCAGACCATAGGGCATGGTTCCAAATCTATGGGCTTTCTTGATGCATGTCTTCAGCAAACTGTTTTGCTGGCTTTCTTATGTATTGCCTTCAGAAGAGGCCACCTCCTGGGGAGACAGCCATGCACACCAATTTGATGTAGTGTGCGGCGTATGGTCTGAACAAAAACAAGCTGAATCCCATGTTCTTTAATCTCTGCAGCAATTGCTAACAGCACTCCTACGCGGATCTTTTGAAAGAAAGCATTTGGATGTGATGCTCAGCACGTGGAACTCAGCTTCTTTGGACGAACTACCCTAGGCCTGTTGTGAGTGGACCCTGCTCTTTTAAAATGCTAGATGATCTTAGACACTGTTACTGAAGCTCAGCTTCAGGGTGTTGGCAATCTTCTTGTAGCCTTGGCCATCTTTATGTAGTGCAACAATATGTTTTTTAGATCCTCAGAGAGTTCTTTTTCCCATATTGGAACTTTCAGTGACCGGTAAGAGAGAGTTTTAGAGCTGCACTACAAATTTGAATACACCTGCTCCCCCATGAACACATGGACATAGATTACACTAATGAGTCACAATATTTTTGGAGGAAAAATGAAAAGCAGTACTCAATTTAGACATTTAGGGGATGTAGTTTCTTGGGGTGTACTCACTTTTTGTTCCCAGGGATTTAGATTTTAATGGCTATATTTTTGAGTTATTTTGAGAAAAGAAATTAACTCTGTTATATATTCTGCAAACAGACTACTTTTCATTGTGTCAAAATACCAATTTTTTCAGTGCTGTCCCATCAAGAGATATACTTAAATGTTTGAAGAAATGTGAGGGGTGTACTCACTTTTGTGATACGCTATATATATTTATGTGGGGGTGGGGGCTACATTTATATATTTTATATTTATATATATACAAAATAGAGCAAAATATTATTATAATATGTTTATTATAAGAGATTATAATAAGAACATTTTACATCGCTACACAAAAAGGTTTCATGTTTCAATGAAAAGATTGTACTTTCTCAGGCACTGGTAGGTAACTTGTGATAAAAATAATTTATTAGGGAAATTTAAAAACAAATCGTTACTTCTTTTCGGAAGTTAAAGGGAGGGGCATAAATTCAGAATTAAAAATATACTTGTGGGTATGTCTAGATTAACCAATTAAAAGTCAGATCTGTGCTAAAATAGAAAAATATGGTCAGAGGGTGTTGGTGGGTGGGTCATTTTTCCATCTCACGTTTAGACTGACGCTTGGGAATGTCATCCAATCATCGTAGGAAAAATGGCAGCGACAAATGTATTATGGATGAAGCCAAGTATGATGTTCCGATTTGTTGAAGTCAACAAAATTATCAGAAACATTTTTTTTTAATTTTGAAAAGTTTAAAAGTACAATCATAGTATTGAAACATGTGAACGATGAAAAATGTTTTTAATTACAATCTCTTATAATAAAAATATTATAATATGTATGTATAGCTGGGAACTCGTATTCGAGGATACCCGTCTACTAGCACGACAAGACAATCCCTATTGCAGACGCTTGCGCAGACGCATTTGTGTTTAGTCAGCACCTACAGAGGCCAACTGTGGTTTGTACTGCAACTATGCTGAGCATATTTCTGGGAAAGAGCGCGTTATGACTTTTGACTTTGTGCTAGCAATATATATATATATATATATATATATATATATATATATATATATATATATATATATATATATATATATATACATACATACATACACGTAAACGTTATAACATCACTACAAAAATAGCTATGGTGAGATTTGAAACCGAATCTCAGGAGCAGAAAGTGAACGCGCCCATCACACAATAAATATATATATATATATATATATATATATATATATATATATATAGGTGTGTGTGTGTGTGTAGAAATATATATATAATTTTATATTTTTATTTTGAATAAATATTTTTTACGTTTAAATTGAAATCATTAGCTAGCTTCCGAATATTTTTCGAATATTTTTTAAATGTTCTTAGCCAACCACTATTTTTTAATATAAATTATAACAGGTTTTTTTTTTTTAAGTTGAATACGTATGAGTCAAAATCTTAATCGAGGAAGAATCCAGACAGATTTTCGAATTTACACTTTAAATCTTTTTTACAAATGTATTCTCAATTGCCAATTTAATGTAACAATTTTTGTCTACAGTCCCGACGTCAGTTTAGGTCATCACGGGTGTTAATACAACTGAGACGACACACCGCTTTCTCCACCCGCCTCACCTTTCCTACACGATAATAACTTAATATCTTTCTTTCCCCTACTTTCTCCATATGAAATCACTATTCTTAATTTTTGAACCTAGAGTAAAATTCTCCATTTTCCTTTCGTTCCAAGCTCTGAAGATTTGAAGCTAAGTTTTATCGATTTCAATGAAATAAATATCACCTAAAGTTTTTCAGTGTATGTTTGCCATTATATATATTATATTTCTACATACATATATATATATATATATGTGTGTGTGTGTGTGTGTGTGTGTGTGTGTGTATATATATATATATATATAAAGCAATAATAATAATATATAATAAAAAAATGAAAATTACAGATAAAGTTCATTTTCTCCATCAAGTTATTCATTTCTGTAGTTCACTGCTACAAACAAGCAGAATTTTTTTCTACTGATGATGGCCATGTTGGCCGAAACTAGTCTAGGAATATAAATGAAATAATATGAACGAAAGAATATTAATCTACAATCCAGTGTGTTTGAAGATTTTAATTTTTTAATATTTTTTATTGTATATATATATATATATATATATATATATATATATATATATATATATTTTTTTTAAAACTTATTTTAATGGTGACCTATATTTTGAACAGACGCTGCCTTTTATATATATATATATATATATATATATATATATATATATATATATATATATTTATTCAAAAATTATAACATAAACATGTTATAACATCACTACGAGAATAGTCATTTTGTTTCAACACTTCTGGTGTCTTATCATCTGATGGTGTATAATGTAGAATTGTAATACCCTTAAATTAAGCTATAGTTGTTCTGATAATCTGGAAAAATAAAGAAACATAATAACAGAGTCTTCAACAAGTATAGGCACTCAAAAAAACTTTGCTAATCACCAGGTCGTAGTGATTAAAATTAAGTATAATGGCACTAAGAATAACTTGTGCAATTGTAGGAATCCCAATAATTGCCTATTGCAGAATAACTTTTTAACTAGTTCTTTAGTTTATCTTAGTACAACTTCTGCACTAGAAAACCCCAATATTCAAAAAATTACATTGGAAGTACTATGAACACATTGAAAGTGCGTTGACGTGTACATGTGCTATCTTTCAACAATAGTAATCATATATACAAGACTTCAATGACCAATTATTTTTTAGAGTTTAAAGGAGAAAAACAAAACACCTACTTTTATATGGAAATTAATTAAGAGAGCCGGAGCATGTAATTCTCTATATGTTATTTATGTCTTAATTTGAAATTATTACATTTAAAGACATGACCCGTCTCTTAAATCAAAGAAATGAACTCATTGTTCACTGTAAACATAGCTCAAAATTTAACCTACTATAGGGGTAGTAATATTTTCAACGATAGTTATTGCAAACTTATTGTGAGTTTATTATGTTATCACATATCAGCTAATCCTCCTATTTATGTACATATATGTATGTAAATGTTTATAATGATATTTGTTTGTGTGTATACATTTATGTATATGTTTATGTAAGGACCTATGTATATCTATATATGTATTTATATATATGTATAGTTATCCCTGTGTGTATATATGGATATATGTGTGTATTTGCAGATATGCATGTATATATGAATATATTTGTACTTGTGATTACATGTATGTGTATATATATATATGTGTATCTATGAATGTTATGTATGTGCTTGCTTATATACTTATGCACATGTATCTATATGTGTTTGTATGTATATATATATATATATATATATATGTGTGTGTGTGTGTGTGTGTGTGTGTGTGTGTGTGTGTGTGTGTGCAAAAATATAGAAAAATAGGAAAGAACACGTTAGGTAGATGATCCGAAGTTCTTTAGTACTTTTGTTTTTATTTTTAAAAAACAGTGCTCAATACAAAAGTAGAGCCTAAATTATAATTTTTTTTAAAAATTTACACAGCTTTATAAGCATATTCATTCATAAAATTAATTATTATAGAAAGGGCTGAAGCAATTATTTATAAAGCTGCGTAAATTTCAATATTAGTTATTCCAAAAATTTCGCTTGAGGATGAAACAGAGCTTGATACTTTAATTCAATTTAACTTTAAGGAATATATTGTTTCTGAAACATTGAGAACTTTTATGTAGTGAAGGAATCATATTTTTTAAAAATAATTATCATATATACATATATATATATATATATATATATATATATATATAAAAGACATTTTTATGTTTATACATTCTTTTTATAGATACAAATATTTAAGTAAATGCTCCTATTTATAATAAACAGTAATAAACAACATTTACCAGCCTGAATGTCCGAGAAATTTTTCATAGAAAATATTCTCCTCCGACACGAATCAAACCTGTAACCTATATGGAACCGTCATATAGCCTGACGTGCCTTAACCGATTGAACCACAGAGGATCGTTCGGTTAGTAAGGTCGATTTTACTGCTTCTAAACAACAATCTTCCATGAATCTCTCACGTATATTCATATCTGCTCAATGCGTATCCAAATGTAAACAAATGACGTCACACATCTTGAAATGTATTAAACAACATTTACCGGCCTGAATGTCCGAGACATTTTCATAGAAAATATTCGAACCTGTATCCTATACGGAACCGTCATATAGCCTGACGTGCCTTAACCGATTGAGCCACAGAGGATCGTTCGGTTAGCAAGGTCGATTTTACTTAAATATTTGTATCTATAAAAAGAATGTATAAACATAAAAATGTCTTAAAATAATTGTTGGGCTTTGTCCATTTCATAATATATATATGTGTGTGTGTGTGTGTATCTGTATATGAGTGTATCTGTGTATATTTTATTGTTTTTAAATGGATTATCTATGCTAACTATAATCTAAATTTGTTTGATAGTGATTTTAAAATTGCTTGAACTCAACAATTAAGAGTATTGTTTCGTCTCACTTTAAACATGAATCGGCTCTGAATCATTTATAGCCATTTTGACAATATTGTAAATATTGTTTCTACTTATTTTATATGGGTGTATATACTTAGATATGTGTACCTTGCATGTATGTCGGTGTGTTGGTTTATTTTTGTATGTTTTTTTATATGTAGCTGTGTATGTTGATATGTTTGTATTTATTTCGATGTGTGTGTGTATATATGTGCATGTATATGTATATGTATGTGTGCGTATATATATGTGTGTATGTGAATATATGTATATATGTTTATGTGTGTGTGTGTGTGTATGTATGTATATTTATGCATGTATGTATTTATATGGGGGCATATGTTGGCACATATGTCTGCATTTGTTTATATATTTTTATACGTATGTTTTTATGTGTACTCATGCGTATAGGAGTATATGTGTGGTATTCATATATATTTTTTGTGTGTCAATATATTTTCTTAAGCTGGTTTTATTTTCCATGTTGAATTTTTGACTGGACATTAGAATTTGGCGGTTGTTTTTTGTTTTTTTTAGGCGTATATATGTTTTCTATCCATTTATATATGTTTAATTGTCTTTTTTTTGCTTTGTTCATTGCCGAATATTTGTTTTCCTATTCTACAACTCTTACCTTTTATTTATTAAACTCTCTTTTTATCTAAAATATTTAACTTATTATTATAATTTATTAATTTATAATTTATTAAGTTATAATTAAATTATTTAAATTATTATTTAATAATAATTACATTAAAAAATATTACTTACATGGGCAAAGATATATATATATATATATGCTCATATAAGTAATATTTTAATACCTTGCATTCACTTATTAATACTTTCAGATTGAATCATTGTCGGTTTGTCTATGTATACGTTTATGTCTTTATTAATGTATGTGTGTATGATTGCCTATATATGCCTTTCATTGTATGTATATGTGTCTGATATTATATTTCCTTTTTTGATTCGTGGACATGTATTTCCTGTTTCGTCCGTGTTTTTGCGTGTTTATATATCGAAATATGTCTGTGTGTTTGTATATTATAATATGATTGTGTATGTATTGTCATTTGCAACATTTTTTACCCTACCCATCTCATCGTTTCAAATGTATCTAAATTATTACAATATTTGTATCTCCTTAGATTAGCATTTGCTCTGAGATTTTGGCTTTTCGATTAAAACAAAATAAATAATAAAATATATGTATTTTCCTCAGTTTCTTTAAATAATTTTATATTTTAAACTTAATACGGGCTAAATTTAAAATTTAAAACTGGTGTTATTTTTATTTTCAATTTTATAGTAAATTTTAAAATTAATCAGAATGATTTCTATTTGAGTCAAACATTAACATTAAGGCATTAATGATTATAACTAAGGTTCATTGTAAAGTTGTTTTTATTTTTTGATTTTCATATACTTGTATTTTGATTGGTCATTTTTGAATTCTCATATACTTGTATTTTGATTGGTCATTGAAGCTTACGTAACAGCGTCTCCCCTATATGTTATAATTTTTGAATAAATAATATTTGGGCTACTCTGTATTGAGCACTCTTTTAAGAATAGTATTTTTGGTTATTGGAATTTATTCCGTCTACACCAATACTATACTTGTATATATATATATATATATATATATATATATATATATATATATATATATAGAGTATTTTATTTAAAAATATGATACCAACACGTTACATAAGAGTTCTTATGTAGCGTGTAGAAATCATATTTTAAATAAATAATTATATTTTAAATAAATAATTATATTTACGCTCTACTTTTGTATCGAGTACTATTTTAAAATAATAACAAAAATACTAAAGAACTTTGGATTATTTACCTAACGAGTTCTTTCCTATTTTCTATATATTTTTCACACACACACACACACACACGTGTGTGTGTGTGTGTGTGTGTGTGTGTGTGTGTGTGTGTGTGTGTGTGTGTGTGTGTTGAACAATAAAAAATATTAAAAATTTAAAATCTTCAGACATTCTGGGTTGTAGATTAATATTCTTTTGTTTTTATTATTATTATTTCATTTAGATTCTTCGACTACTTTCGACCAACATGACCATCATCAGGAGAAAAAAGAAATTCTGCTTGCTTGTAGCAGTGAACTACAGAAATGGATGTTTTGATTGAGAAAATGAACTTTTGTCTGGAGTTTTTATTTGTTTGTTTTTTGTTTTTTTTTGTTTTCTCTTTTTAACATGAAACTTTTAACATTCCTTGTGCTGGTCAAACGGTCTCTTTTAAGTTATTATTTGAGATAAGAGCTGGATGGATCCATGCTTCTCTGAATTCCCTTGAATTATATATATATATGCTCCTGAAAAAATTCGATTGAGCTCTCTGGGGAGTATGAGTTTCTAAACAGTCATTATTACGGCTAGTCATGCAAGAATCTTCGGTAAAGCGAATCGAGTTCTCTCAGTCACTGCGTGTTCATCCAAAAATAAATATGCTTAAATTAACCTTCATCCCGGCCGTGCACCAACAGTTTAGGGGGAGCATCTCTGACTGACGCCAATTCTGCCGGGTTTCGATCCTAGCTAAAGGCAAATCAAGGCGTCTAGCCACACATGAGCTGTGATGCAGAGAAACAGTCTCTCTGTATGTATATATATATATATATATATATATATATATATATATATATATATATATATATCAAACACTAATTTACAAATTAAAAAGAAATATTTTCCGATTTCTTTTGAATTTGTAGGTCTGATGATATATATATATATATATATATATATACATTGATCACTTATATATATATGTAATATTTAATGTGATAATATATATATATTAATAATATGTATTTTTATAAATATATTTATTAATAAATAATAAACTATATATATATATATATATATATATATATATATATATATATATATATATATAAAAAAAGAACAGTAAGATATATAATCCAGTGTTTTATAGATATTTTCATTTTTATTTTTTACAAAATAGTGCTCAATGTAAATTTACAGAGCATTAATATTATAAATTAATTGATTTAAAATATGTTTTTTTTCCGCGGAAAAGACCATATTTTAAATCAATTAATTCATAATATATATATATATATATATATATATATATATATATATATATATATTGTCGCGCACCGCTACTACGACTTTGAGTTTCATACACGACGCAATGTTCAGGTGCTGAGTATGAAATGACCGTTACGTAATTTTAATAATAATGTAGTTGGCGTAATTGTGTATTATGCCGGGATTTCAGTTATTTAAATTTAAATATACATATGACCGCTTGGGGCACCTCGAGGTGGTGTAATGGTTAGCCAGCTTATCTCGCTAGGACTATTACGACTGAGTAGTGAGTTCGATCGTCACTAGTTACCCCATACTTTCGTCCTTGTGCCACATCTGAGCTACGCTTGGAAAATCACTTGAAGCGTATTTTTATTAGATACTCATATTTGAATAAGCGCTTCGTTTATTTATTAAATATTATTATTTTTTTTTTTTTGTCTACCGGCCTGAATACTCCGGAGGGCAGATATTTTTCTTTAATAAGATTTCTCGAAGATTCAGGCCTGTAGGCAAAATTAAAGAAATATACTGTTTAAAAAAATAAATGAGCGTCCATTCAAATATGGATGTCCATTAAAAATAACGTTTAAAGTGATAAAATCTATCGGCTTAAGACTTAAAATAAAAATCCATTACTTCTTTGGAAAATTCATTTGTTTACTTTGATATCTATCTATCTATCTATCTATCTATCTATCTATCTATCTATCTATATCTATCTATCTATCTATATATATATATATATATATATATATATATATATATACAAGTATATGATTGGTGTATACGGAATAAATTCCAGTAACCAATAATTATTATTCTTAAAAGAATGCTCAATACAAAGTAGAGCGAATATAATTATTTATTTAAAAAATATAGCATAAATATGTTATAAAATCACTACAAAATAGCCATTTTGTTTCAACACCTCTGGTGTCTTATCAATTGATGATGTTGAATGTAGATATATATATATATGCATATATATATATATATATATATATATATATATATATATATATATATATATATATATATATATATATATTAGTTCTCAAACGACCTGACTTCCACAAATCTGACCAAACATAAAAATTATGGTTTCATAGTACAGTTGAGATATGTCAGTAACCCTTAGTGTGTGTGTGTGTGTGTGTGCGTGTGTGCGTGCGTGTGTGTGTGTGTGTGTGTGTGTGTGTGTGTGTGTGTGTGTTTTTCTAAATCTCTCACGAAGCATTAATAAAGGTGAAACATATTAGATTGATCTACCTTTCCTCTTTGTTCATTTATTTCATTATCCTGTCGGATTCCGATCCATATTTGATGTACATTTGATCTTTAATAACACACACACACACATATATATATATATATATATATATATATATATATATATGTAATTTACTTATAGGAAACTATTTTAGAATGTACGTGTATATACAAAAATTACGAGTCCTCCACTTATCTACAAATTCCCATAGGAAATACATATTTATATAATCAATTATATAGATACATATAATAATCTATTTATAAGTTTTATTGTTAGTTAAAGATGTTTACTGTGTGACCTCACCTCTGCATCAAGCTTTTGCAAAAAGCCTGTCCGGTTATGGACGCACAAAAAGCCTGGGTGAGTAAGTTATTTCTATGCTTTTCTCTACTGAGCTAGAAAAGAATTCAGAAATAGCATTTAAAGCCGTCTATACTTTGTCGCCATTCCATTAGATATTCTTATTTTCGTCAGCTAAAATTATTTTCTCATGAGTAATATTAACTTTTTTATTATTTTTTTCTCGTCTTCCTCTCTCTCGCTCCCTGTCTCTCTCTCACCCTACCTATCTATATTCATATCTATATCTATCTACCTATATCTCTCTATACCCCCCGCCAACATATATATATGGTAATACGAATTTTGGAGGAGACGAGCCGGAGTTTGGCCGATTTTTTGGTCTTGAGATACGAGCTGAATTTTGAAATACCGTCGAATTTCAGTTAATTGTTTAAATCTGCTATGAAAAGATCTCTGTTGTGTTGTGTTGCGTCTTTTTGCAGTTATTTTGCAAAATTCCTTTAGTAACACCAAAGACACGAAGTAAGTAAGTGTAAAGAGCAGCAGTGCATTTTTAGAAGCCGGTAACGGATCGGTAATATTCCCATTAATTTCTATAGCGAAAACCTTTTTGAGATACGATTCTTTTGAGATACAGGCTCGGTGTTGAAACGAATAAAAATGTCGTATATATATATATATATATATATATATATATATATATATATATATATATATATATATAATCAGGTATATATATATAATAAGTATAGTTTTATACATATATTTAATAAACAAAAGATATATATATATATATATATATATATATATATATATATATATATATATATATATATAAATAAAATATATATATATAGAGAGAGAGAATAAAACAAAAATATATATAGAAACAAAGGTATATTATATATATAATAATAAAGATATATATATATTAAACAAATAAATATATATATATATATATATATATATATATATATAAAAAAGGTATATATATATAAGTAAAGATTTATTCATATATTTAATACACAAATATATATACATATATATAATAAACAAATATTTATATATATAGAGAGAGAAAAGATATATATATATACAAAGGTATATATATATATAATAAAGATATATAAATAAAATAAACCAATATATATATATACATATATATATATATATATATATATATATATATATATACACATATATATATATAATAAACACAAAAACAAAGTTATATCTCTATAATAAACAAGGATATATGTATATACATATATATATAAAAACAAAAAGGTATATATATATAAGTAAAGTTTTATACATATATTTAATAAACAATGATATATATATATATATATATTTACATAAATATAATAAACAAATATATATATAGAGAGAGAGAATAAACAAAGATATATATATATATATAAACAAAGGTATATATATATATAATAAAATATATAT
>CAHIKZ030005502.1:1000000-1065000 GCA_903632075.3 Acanthosepion pharaonis | reverse complement strand
TCACACCAAGTAACGAAGTAAGGACACTGAGACACAAGAGGTTACTGGGTGTGGAAGAATGATAAAAAAAGAAACATTACTAAGGAAAGAGAACAAAAAAATAATAATTAGGAGGACAGTAGACCGCAATTGATAGTGTAATTAAATTTATTTTTGAAGATTAATATTGGCTGGATATCATGTAGCCGGATGGGAGGAGAAAAGAAACTGTTAGCAAAGAATTTACTGTTATATCTAGCCAAACTTAATGGTGACGCCCCGTCGCTTAAATTCATGAAGTCTAGGTACCATAGTGAAGTGCTCATCCGAACAACTGTCATGAAAGTATTTTGGAAAAGGCACAGGGTTGCATATTTACGGCCGTGGGAATGTGATTGAAGCCAATTCACCAGATGAGGACCAATAGTTGTAAAGGTCTGGACTGGTAGAACTAAAGAATAGATCTCATCTGAACATTTGATATGGAAATAGCAATCGAGCAGTGATCGGATTGTAAGAGTTTATCTCCGGAAAAGAAACTATGGCGTGGAAAATATCTCTCCCCACCACAAGAATGCGTAGACGATTTCGAACACTATCAAGGTTGGGAGTTGGTTGGGGTAATACGATATAATGTCGTTTTTGACGTATTTTTAACGTCAAAAACGACATTATTACGTCATTATTTTTGCACCAACCTAATAATTAGTTCTAGGAAGAGAAAAATGGCAGTAATACTATTAAAAGGACAACGTACTACATTCCATCTCCAAGAGATGTTTAGATTTCAGCTGCATGTCTGGTTACTGCCAAAGTACACATTCTATTCACACTCAAGCACATTTATTTATCAGCATCAACTTCTTCCTTGTCAATGCACTTAATTAATTGATAATTGAAATTCAGATAATAACAAATGATTTAATGCGTTACATATATTTTCTTCATGTTCTACCTCTATAACCCACATGAGCCACTATTTCCGGTTATACCAGCGTGACAGTTCCCATCACAACAGACACCTATTTTCGGTTGCACGTAATGTATGTAAACGTTCCCTCTTTGTTG
This sequence comes from Acanthosepion pharaonis, assembly GCA_903632075.3. Classification (NCBI taxonomy): domain Eukaryota; kingdom Metazoa; phylum Mollusca; class Cephalopoda; order Sepiida; family Sepiidae; genus Acanthosepion; species Acanthosepion pharaonis. Next base: position 1,063,953 of record CAHIKZ030005502.1, on the reverse strand, counting down.
AGAGAATGAGGCATCGTATTGCATCTAACAACTTTGGCACTCATGATTATTAACGGATCTGTAAATTAAATAAGTTTTCTAGTCCTCCTCTCTTGAATCAGTTAGAATCTTCTGCTGATAAAGTTGAATGTTTTGCCTAAAAATTCTTAAATACTACGCTTGACTCATCTGGAGTATCCTTGCCTAACTTGCCACATAGAACCGAGTCTCTATTTAGTGATATGCATATAACCCCTTCTATGGTTTCTGCTATCATCCCTAACCTGGATCCTCACTAAGCATGGGGAGTTGATGATATCCCTGTAATAACCCCTAAGAAGTGTGCTCCCGAACTGGCTCCTGTTCTCTCTAAACTGTATAATAAATGCCTCTCAGTCTCCCACTTTTCTGCTACCTGAAATCATGATCTATTGTTCAAGTTTTTATGAACTCAGATGAACCGTCCGACCCTTCCAACTGCCGGCCTATTTGCTTTCTATCACTTTTAGGGAAATTAGGAGAGGCCCTAATCATTGCTGAATTGGTTAAGCACCTCAAATCACAGGGCTTTTTTTTTCAGAAAAGCGATATGGCTTTCAATTCTCTCGCTCAGCTGCTGACGTACTGAGGATAATTGCGGAAAGAGTCTATCATGCTCTAGATAAGAATAATGAAGCTCGGACTGTTGCTTAGGATATCTCGTAATCTTTCGACAGGGTTTGACATGCTGGTCTTCTTCACAGGTTGAAAAGTTACGGTGGCTCCAGACAAATTTTAGAAATTATCCAGTCTTCCTTAACAAAACTTGAAATGAAAGCTCTCCTGAAAGGCCACACTTCTTACGTAATAATGAAGGTCTCCGTCAGTGTTCGATCCTTGGTCCTACTTTGAACTCAAATCACCAGCATTTCGTTATTACCCAAGAACTGTTCCTTTGTTGAATAGACTCCTACGTGGATGCTTCCCTGAACACTACAAGCGTAGCCTCTTCAAGTCAATCGTTATCTATCCTCCTCATCCTCATAATCTTCACTTCCTACCACCACCTCTTTCAATCACATCCAATTTAATAATTTACCTTAATAATCACTTTAATTTCCAGGAAGTTCCATTTGCACAGCAGAAGAGAAACTGAAAGAATAGTAAGGTGAAAAACATTGCTTGGAACTACAAAGGATAGGAAGTCGAGGAGAGCCATGATCTCACATGTTTTTGTGGAACAGACACCCACATGGATGCTTCCCTGAACACTACAATCTAACCTATTCAGTTCAAAGGTCACACGTTGTCTATCCTCCTTATCCTCATAATCTTCACTTCCTATCGCCTTCTCTTTCATTCATATTACATTTAGTAATTTACCTTAGTAATCGCGTTAATTCCCTCAGCGTTCCAAATATAAGTTACATTCGCACAGCATTGTCTCAAGAACTGCCCGTTTTTTTTTTGTTCAACAGACTCCCGCATGGATGCTCTCCCGAAAACTGCAATCTTGACCTCTTCAAGTCATGGGTCAATCGTCATCTTTCCTGCTTATCGTCATAATTTTCTTCCTACGATCTCCTCTTTCGTTTATATCGCATACCACATTGGTCGTAAATATTTAAACAGGAACTAGCTTGAGCGGCTCTTGAGCCTTGTATTGGATGAACAGTAGTATTAAAAGAATATTGACTTCAATCTCCTCCTTGGAAGAAGACTTAGGTCATGCTCTCTTTCGGTGTTTTGTTCTAATTTCAAAGTTACTAAAGTTATTGATTCAGAAAGACATTCCTTTTGTTTTTTTTTTACAGAAAATCGACGAACAAGTCAGCATAAATCAGCCACCCGCCGCTGATATCTCGCCCCGCCTATAACTGAATAAACATGAGTACTTTCTTATTTAATTACATGATCCTTAATTCTAAAAAAATCTGCTTTAGTTTCATTGGTTCAACCGTTTGATCTTCACAAGTAAACACTTTGAAAAGAAGGTTGCATTTTTCTTTTACGCACAATCGAAAGATTGAAGGGATACACTAAACACCTTTTTGTTTCAACAGTGAAGTCAATGACACAACAAAGTTCTTTGATTGGGCTAAATTTAGTGATATTTATATTTTCCAACAAGCCGCAAGAAATTTATAGAGTGACTTTCTTCTCATCAGTAAAACTAATTTGTTTATTTAAAAAATAACCCCCCTCTTCAGTGACAAAATTCGAAATTATGTACGGCCGAGTTTCCCGAAGTCTTCTCAAAAGTCGTAACTAGTAAAATTCAGGATTTACTATCATTGATTTTTCAAAGGTCGCTCCAAATGTCTAAGTAGTAAAATTCGGAAATTAATATCATTAATTTTTCAAAAGTAGCCCGAAATTCGTAAGACGTGAAATTCGGAATTTAATATATAATATTTAATATATAATATTTAATATATATATATATTTATATATTTATATATATTTATATATTTATATATTTATATATATATATATATATATATATATATATATATATATATATATATATATATATATATTTAATATATAATATTTAATATATAATATTTAATATATATATATATTTATATATTTATATATATTTATATATATATATTTATATATTTATATATTTATACATATTTATATATATATATTTATATATATATATATATATATATATATATATATATATATATATATATATATATATATATATATATAATATTTAATATAATTGATTTGTTAAAATCAACACCAAATCTCGCAAATAGTAAAATTCAGAATTTAGTAAAACTGTTTTTTTCGAAAATAGCCCCAAAAGTCGTAAGTAGTAAAATTAAGAATTTAGTATAATTGGTTTTTCAAAAGCAGTCCCAAATGTTGTAAGTTGTAAAAGTCAGAATTTAGTATAAATGTCTGGCCAATTTATCAATAGATTTTCTATTTCAATAACGACACTAATGAGTTGCTTAGTAATAAAATCTAATATTGGATGTCATGCTCACGGTGGCAAATTACCCGACCCCTCAATTTCCTTCGTGTTCCTGTGATAAAGAACAAGTCGGAACGAATATGCCGAAAGTAGAAAAGCGCCATATTAAAGCTAGATGACCTTTTAATGCGTCGTATTTGTAACTCGAGGTTAACTGTTGTGTCGCAGCAAAGTCGACTAGGAAATCATCTAGGAAATATCTTTCCCTACTAATACGGCATTCAAACGGGCCAATTGCTCAGTCCTAATTCAGGTATCAGCAGCTCATAATAAGTAATTAATTTGGACGCCCACCAAATATAGAGATGACAACTTTTCCTTAGTAAATTCCATTGAATTTAGACAGAACCTATTTATGGATTTCTATTCTTGACGTGAATCCGTTTTCATTAACAGCAATGAGGTCTTCATTTATGTCTCCATTTTTTTAATCGATCTTCTCGCAAACAATGCGGTAAAGCCACTAAGACACAAGAGTTTACAGGGTGTAAAGAAATTGGAAAATAAAGACATTACTAAAGAGCGAAAAGAATAGAAGACTAATCAGGATGATAGCGAAAAGACCATACGAACAATAACCATAATAGTATTTATAGAAAAGGCAGAAGGAGGCAACTTTACGGCAATGGGAAAGTGACTGAAGACGAGATGCCAGGTCAGGATCAATAATATTGCTGATTCTTCTTTGGATTTTATCAAGGATTAAATATATAGCAGGAACACCAGACCACATGTGGCAGCAATATTCTAAGCATGGATGAACGCTAGACTTGTATATATGTCTCGCACGACAGTGTGAACCAAATTTCTTAGCATCTGACTTTTCAATGGATTCAATATAGTCTTTCCACTTCATGTCAGCCGAAAATGTTAGCCCGAGAGGTGTAATGATTCACTCTACAGGAGGTTAGCATCAACCATACTGATGAGAGACAGAAAAGGGTCTCTCAAATGTTTTATATAGAGCTGTTTTGATTTGGATGTCTTAAGCCATTTTTGGCCTTAACAAGCCATTCTTTGCCTCAATTAACAACAGACTGAAGGTCGTTTTTGACATCAGCTGCCAATTTAACCTTATTGAACTGAGACGGGCCGACAAGCGATTATGGTTCTCCACAGCTTCTTATCCTCTGTAGCCCTAAGCAATGTTTGCAGTCTAATTATAACTTCCAGTCGCTGTTCTGTTATCCATTTAGAAAATTAGGTACTCGATGTTTCTTTTTGCCTTCTTGCCTTCTGTACGCCCTGTGTGTTTCAAATTCTCCAGGTCGTATTTCTTCATTATGTGTTCCAGAAACTTCAATTGTGTCTTTCAGACTATGAGTGTGTGTTCCGTTTTCGTTTTCCTAAAAACTTTCCCGTTGCTTACATGCACCGTCAATGGTATTCTCAACATCCTTCTCTAGAATCACATGTCTGTTGCCTTATGTCTCCTTTTCAAATGCGAGGAAATCGTCCAGCATTCGGCCACTTCGGATTTCTGTGTCACATTTTCCATCGACTGTTATAACATTTCTCACAGAGTTAAATTTCTGTACTTGCTTGCTTCGCTGTCTCCAGTTCAGAGCTCGCGTCTTTGGCTCTCTCTTTAATATTTACGACTGTCTTACAGTTGATCATTAAACCTTTCTTTTCAAACTCTTTTACCATTTTGTTTCTCGTTCGAAGATGACTTTTTCCTGTGCCGAGCAAAGAAAAAAAAAAGTTTTAAATAATGACCGATGTTCCTTCCGTAAGTTCATGTTGATTCTTTTTATCGTTTTATTTCTTTTCGATTTGTTTCTCGACTGCATCTAAACGACGTCCAAACACTTAACAGTTTTGCACAAACAATAAAGAGCTAAATACTCTTCAATGCAAATTCTATCATTTCTTTAACATTTCGCTAAAGATGAGATTGCAAACCTAAACTTAATTCACACAGATTTTTTAAAAGAAATATGTCCTGATTTGGCATCACGGCATCCGTTATTTTCGGATCGTTTACCTCTGGATTCTTTCTAAGAATTTTTATGGTGGCTGTTTTTTTTATTTTGTTTTTGTAATCAATTCACCACAATGAAGGAAATAAATTCACGGGGGGGGTGCTACTGAAAATGAAAGTGAAAGTGAAAGTGAAAGAAAAGTCTTTAGAAGACTTTTAATAGTAGATCTTGTGTATCCTTTATTCGAAATTCCCCAAATCCAAAAACCTCCAAATTCCGATATTTTTTCAGGTGATGACGACTTGCCACAAACAGAAAATTTCAGAAAGAACTGGAAAGGTTTCTAGGTGATGTACAGCTGTTGAAAGTGACCCTCATCAGCCTTGGCTCCAGTCTAGTTATGTAGCCTACGTTGGCGCCAGTTTTTTGTTAGCGATCGTTACAGCAACACCTTCATTCGTGAATTACTTACCAGGGGTTTCATGCCCAGTAAAGATAATAATCAAAATGTCAAAAAAAGTCCTGAAGATACCATATGGGTAATGAAAAGAAAAAAAAAGCATTTATGTTTATCGATATCACAGAAAGTCGGACTGTTGGTAAAAACTAGACAGGGATGTAAGTGTGAAGCGTTTTGACTAAGGAGTTTGGAACAACGACCATATACGACCTAAAGAAACAGCCGAAGAGACCTTTAAAGTTGTATGCTGAAAATGACGAACAGAAATTAATGAGAAATATGAAAACACTGCACAGACAAAACATGAAGACATCGATCATCTCACAGATGCTATATGCAAATTAAATAGCCTGTGTTCCAAAATCCGGAAAAATTCAGAAAACCGAATCACTCGTCCTGGATAAGACGATAAACTACATCCGGAACCAATGCACTTGATTGGGAGGTTTTGTAGATCGTGAAACACACTTAATTATGTTGTTCCCAGGTTCACTCTGATGCGATGTGGCAGAACCTGTTAGGGTCAAAGCTATGGGCAAATAGTTAACAACCAAACTTGGGTCAAAACACTTATAGAATGTATAAAAATAGATTTTTATAATAAAAATACCAGCAATACATTTTAAAAAAAATATTATCAGCAATACCTTTTTAAAAAAATATATTACCAGCAATACATTTTTTAAAAACATATATATTACCAGCAATACATTTTTGAAAAAAAAAATATTACCAGCAATATATTTTTGTAAAATAAATTACTAATGCTCTCTCGGCATTAAATGGTCCATAAGCATTTGATATGCCGCTGAAGAAACCAAAAAACAAGCAACCGAATTTATTCTAAAATCTTATCGTCATTAAATAACCCATTGCGTTTGATATGCCCTAAAATAAAATAAACCTAAACTTCCGGTCTCGAGAATTTTGGATAAAGGATTCTCAGCCTGTATCAATTTCAGAGTTTAGGCGGTGACGTTAGAAATAAAGAATTGAAAGAGAAATTGGAAGGAAAGGAAAAACCCAACCCTAAACAAAAAACAAGGGATAAACCTCTAACCGTGTTCAAAAGACCGGGGTGGAGTGTGAACCGGGTGAACTTTCCTTTGAGGCATCTCAACCGTATGAATCTAAGGGTACTATAGATTGGCAAATAGTTTGCATCGCTTTACAATTGAAATAATTAGATGCAACCGTGAGTTCTATCAGGTCATCCCATAAGTTCTGTCCGAATTTTGAATAAAGAAAACAAGTGACCAAATGTTACATGTAATTACTGATTCAATCAACAATGTATTTTCCCTGATTATCTATGACTTCCTTCCATTTATTAACAAGCTTACTAATTCCATTACTGTAAAATTCTTTTGGCTTTGATTCGAAGAACTCACAAATGTCAGTTTTAACCTCTTCCTGTGTTACAAAAGCTGTTTCTTCCAAATGATCCTGTAAGCTACGAAACAAATGATAGTCTGAAGGAGCAAGATCGGGAGAATAAGGTGGATGAGGAATTTTCTCCCAACCAAGTTCTTTGATCTTTTGTGACGTGATTCTTGCTGTGTGGGGTCGCGCATTGTCCTCATGAAACATCACCCCTTTTCGATTCACTAGAGCAGGTCTTTTTTCCCTCAAAACTTGGTTCAAACGCTCTAATTACTGAGAGTATATTTGAGCATTAATTGTTGCATTAGGTGGTAAGAATTCAAAGTGGATTATTCCTTGGCGATCCCACCAGATTGAAAGAAGAACCTTTTGCCCATGAAGTTCCTTCTCGGCTGTGGCTGGGGTCCTTCCCTTTACAAGCCACTGTCTACGACACTTAACATTTTGATAAAGATCCATTTTTCGTCGCCAGTCACAAATCTATCCAAAAAAGGTGAAACAAGTTGGCGAGAATGGAGAGAAGAGCAGATGTCAACTCGGGATTTGAGGTTGTTTTCAGACAATTCATGAGGCACCAATTTTCCAAGTTTAGGAACTTTTCCAAGTTGTTGAAGATGACGATGGACAGTTGTATGGTTTGAACTGAGAACCACTGCCAATTCCTCGACTGATAAAGCAAAATTTTCTTCAAGGGCTGCTTCAAGACGTCCGGTTCGATCTTCACCTTCAAGGGTGAAATCTCCACCTCTGAAATTTGCAAACCATCTTCTACAAGTTCTTTCATTCACACATTCCTCTCCATAAACTGAGTTAATGTTTCTAGCCGCTTAGGCTGATGAGTTTTCTTTCTTGAACTCATAAAGCATTATGTGCCTCAAATGATTCTTGGGTACTTCCATGTTAGCAGGGTTTTAATCAAACAAAATTTAATTTTATTGTTCTCTGAAATAAAATTTGATCAGTTTAAATGCATCTAAACATAAAAATAATGTTCAGCTCCATTAGACATTATAAAATAATCTTTAAATTTCGTTCATTTTAACAAAAAAGTTAAAATTCGGACAGAACTTATGGATGACCTGATATATATATATATATATATATATATATATATATATATATATATATATATATATGGGATGACCTGATAGGTTAATAGTTTCTTTTCTCCCACTTTTTCGCCTGTGGAAATTTCTTCTGGTTTTTTCTTTCCTGTCACCTACTGTTGAGATGTTGAGTGTTTCCGCGTGCGTGTATTGAAATAAGGACAAACACATACGTAGGGAAAATACTGGTATATCTGAAGAGGTATTTACAACAGAGAGATTAGTAGTCAAACGAACGCAGGTTAGTCAGTAACAATCAGAAAGAGTATAAAGTCCAACTGTATCTTCCGGTAGAGAGACGGAAGTGTGATGGTCACCTGATCTTCCCAGAACACTATAGAACTGTCCTATTAGTAGAAGAGAGATCAGTCAATTCAGATGAGAAGGTGGGTGGCCCCAACACCTACGATCTTCAAAAATTTAAATGCAACATCAATCGCCATATTCTCTCTTTCTGAAACCTGTTATTTTGTACTTTCTCCTCACTGACTCTCAGTAACCCCCTTGCGTGTTAGTGACATTATCGCCTTTCTTGGGAGTGAAATGAAAAAAAAAAACGTTTGTAGCAATTTTATTAGTAGTATTATTTTTATTTTAAATTAGGCGTAATTTTGGTTCTGCCCAACGAAAGATGTTTTCACTCACATTTCAACATCCGGCATTTGTTAGTTTTCAAAATTGGCAAACGTAACACTTCAATGAAATCAGATACTTTGATATTTAATATCGTTTGTAGAAAATTATTTACATTAATCGAAATTTAACTTTTTTAAAAGTATAACTAGTCAAGCTTGACTTTCGAAAAATAATTTCAATGATTTCGGTTTTCTTAGTTTAGATATCTTATGCATATACTGGTCACATTCATTTTCTTTGTTTAGTTTAGAGCTTCATTGAATGTTCTAGAAATTTATTCTCACCCCCAAAATGATCACATCTATTGGTTTGGTTTAGTTTGTAACTTTATTGAATGTCCTAAATATTCAGTACTTACCCAAAGTGATTTAATGTATATTCTTATTTTAGTTTAGTTTAGAGCTTCATTGAATGTTCTATATATCCAGTCTTGTACCAAAAGTGGTCTTGTCTATTTTATTACTTTAGTTTATTTCTTCATTGAATGTTCTAGAAACTCATTCTTATCCCCCAAATGATCTCGTCTATTGGTTTAGTTTAGTTTAGAGCTTCATTGAATGTCCTGGATATTCAGTACTTACACAAACAGATTTCATCTATAATTTTATTTTAGATTAGTTCAGAGCTTCTCTGAATGTTCTATAAATCCAATCTTATACCGAAAGTGGTCTCGTCTTTTTCTTACTTATCTTTTTCTTATTTTATTTTAGTTTAGTTTAGATCTTCATTGAATGTTTTAGATAGTCAGCATTTACTCAAAGTGATTTCACCTATAATCTTAGTTTAGTTTAGAGCTTCTTTGAATGTTCTATAAATCCAGTCTTACACCTAAATTAGTCGTGACAATTTTCTTAGTTTAGTTTAGAGTTTCATTGAATGTTGTAGAAATTAAATCTTACAGCCGAAATGGTTTTGTCTATTTCCTTACTTTTGTTTAGATTAAATCTTTATTTTTAAAGTTTTAGAAATTCAGTTTTATACAAAAATCTAATCCCCTCACAAAATACTCCTCTCAATGTTCTTTAAGAAGATGATGATGATATTTTAGATCTTCTATATAATAAATGCGAATGTGTGTCATCGTAACACGTTTTTTTTTTCAAATTTACTCCTAGAGTCCGTTGCCTAACATGTCATATCATTTTGGAATCAGGTCGACTCTGTGAGCAAATTAAAAACATTCTGGATCAGATCCGGACCTGTAATCCTGAAATTTTGGATTCTCAAGTTTTCATTATTGCCATTGTTTTCGGCAATTTTGTTTTTGTTTTTTATTTATTTATTTGTTTTCAGACGAATTTTTTGTACGATAACAATTTTTATAACTTGGAAATAAATTTTGAAAATTCGAAATTAATTGCGAAATCCAGCGAAAGTCATCCATGAAATAAAGATAGTTGCTTGTACGGAAAGTAAGGACCTACGTACATCAAATTGTCTTTAAATTAAGTGACGCCAGAAGAATTATCGTTGAACTTTAAAAAAGTAAGCTTAAATATTAATGCAATAGTTAAATGCAGCGATCAATTTTGAGTTCTGTATTTTATTGTTGTCTATCGCATCTACTCCTTATATATTCCTGAGGTTATATTTAGACGAATCGATACCTTTAATCACGCAAGTTAAGTTAAGATCAATTTTCTGTCATCTGCACACGACCTGTATTTTTGTTATCGTGCGGAAATAAACTGTCGACATTCTAAGAGGCAAATGATATGCAACAAGAAATTTGTATGTAGCAGCAATAATTGGTCTAGATAACTACAACAGAAAAAAAAATCATCAAATACAGAGCACATCCACTAGCCTGGAAAGCATATCCTTAACAGTCTGAATGCAAGGACTCATGCGATTACCTCATAGATGAGCACGAACACTCGGGCCACTGGTTCAAAATTTACTCATTCGCCAAATTAACTTAGCCGATTCTCTGTCCATAGACAGAGACTCATCTGAATCGCCCTCTGCCCGAAAACAGAGGTCTGGCGGTTACTAAACTGTCTGCTTAAAAGTGTTTGACACCCAAGTTCCTATTCAACCCTAGTTTATGTGTATTGAATAAGGACTTGGGTGTTTTAAATCTTTATAAATATTTCAATAGTTAAGCAATTTTTTTTAGATATAGTTAAAAAAAAAATTTTTAAACAACATTTAAAATATTTATGACAGATTTAAGTTAGGAATATCCGAACAGTGACGTTCCATATGACGTGAATTTATTTTGTAAAAATACAAAATTGTGGCACAAGGCCGAAAAGGGGGAGGGGGTAAGGCTGGTCTTCACTAACTATCTTATACCTAGCTAATGCAAAGGTTAATGATTTAAATTTATATAAACAAGGATCAATTCATTCATAACGGATCTGGAGGTTTTTGTGTACTATTTGAATTGTTTGCGAGATGGATGTCTCGCCATTTAAATCATTAACCTTTGCATTAGTTTTGTGTGAATAATTCATGTATTTGTAAATTGATTGCACGTTTATTGTAATTTAAATAACTGATCCATGTGCGACTTTTGGTTAATAAGTGCGACATTACTGTAATTATTGAACAATATAGTTCATGCCACTTTGACAGTAAAATTTACCAGTAAAATAATTTGTTCATTACCATATTTGGTATAAACGCAAACACTTTAAAAAAAGAAATTTAAAATCAAACTCAGCGTTGCTTTGGCGCGTTCAAAACCAATATCTCATTTTCAATAGCATTTCGGATACAATACACATATATTTTTCGATGTCCTCTTATTACTAAGAGAAAAAACAAGAACAACATCTATTATATACCTGAAGATGTCTGTAGGAACAGACGAAAGCTTGTAGTAAAAATAACAACTAATACGGCAGAAATTTATATAAACAAGGATCAATTCATTCATAACGGATCTGGAGGTTTTGTGTACTATTTGAATTGTTTGCGAGATGGATGTCTCGCCATTTAAATCATTAACCTTTTGCATTAGTTTTGTGTGAATAATTCATGTATATATATATATATATATATATATATATATATATATATATATATATATATATATGTAATGCAAATATATGGATATAGATCCGACAGTATGAAGAAAAATACAGAAAAAACAAACAAAAATCTTAATATGTAATTATGCTGTATTAATGTTAATATAAAGTCGACGTCGGACGTTTCGGTCTATTTAAGACCATCATCAGGACATTTTCATTTAAACATAATTAACATTAGAACATATAAAAATTCAACACGAAAAGACGATGGACATAAGAGCACAACTAATCCAAACAGATAACTGAAATTTTTATATAAGATCAGCGTTCCGTTTAAATATGATCACGTCGTCGTCACGTGGGCGATGTTGTGAAAACGTATTCGAAGAAATATTAAAAAGTCGATTGAACTATTTTATATTGAACTATATATATATATATATATATATATATATATATATATATATATATATATATGGTGTAACAGCAAAATTGTCCCAATCGTATAAAAGCATAGGATACCCCAAAATGTTTGAAATCTAAAAAAACACTAAACTAAATGAGTTTCTTTTGTCTAGGTTTTCAGATAAGACGTTTAGTTATCTTGGCAGCATTTGTCGTAAGAATCACTGAAAACCTCTTTGAGTTATTCAGCCATAAAGAGAACAGGTTTGTTTTAGCCTCTCTGTCTTCCGAACTGAGCAGTTTAACTCTGTTCCGACGAGAGGTTGTATCTATATATACACAAAACACTGAAGTAACGATGAGTTAAGGGAAAATACTTTTTTCATATTAATTCAATTGACGCTTTATCCCTGACTTCGATATTGAACACTCTGCCACAAAGGCTGCTTGCCTTAAATGCCTCCTTATCAGAATCAGTCCTTCAAATTAAAACTATATATATATATATATATATATATATATATATATATATACATATATGGGCGAAAAAGAGATATATGTTTTTATATACGGAAATGCCTCCTTATTAGAATCAGTCTTTCAAATTAAAACTATATATATATATATATATATATATATATATATATATATATATATATATATTATATGGGCGAAAAAAAGAGATATATTTTTTATATACGGAAATTAGAAACAATTGCTGGTTACGATCAACGTGGGTTCAGTTCGACATTCTAACCACCTGAAGAAAGCCGAAACGTTGTGATAAACATGGCGACAAAGATGAGGACAATAGTCCAAATAATGTAAATAATGTACATAATACCTCATCTAAGAAATATAGACAGATCCTAGCGGCACCTTTTTTTTTTTTTTCTTTTTTCTTTTGGGTGCTCATACTTTTTGGGACCGATCACCCTGCGCTGAACACCCTTCGGATCGTAACGGTTTTTCCAAATTGTATTTTCTTTAATCCGAGAGAATTGGTGATCCATAAAAATATATTTTCTCGTTTTAATTCCCCTTCATCCAACTTTAAAGACTATTATAAATGTTCTTTATTAATTACTTTGCTTCCAATTAACTTATACAATGAACGATGCATACGCCCATAATGTTTAATCATTGGTCAATAATTAACTGTTCGAAGATTTCAAGTTAAATGCATTTAGATATGACAAGTTGATATATGACAACTTGATATATGTTGATGACATAACTTGATATATGACATAATTGATACATATTCTATAACTGATATATATATATATATATATATATATATATTTATATATATATATTTATATATATATATATATATATATATATATATATATAATGTTGATATAACTTGATATATGGAAAGTTAGATACGGCAATTTTTCTTAAATCCATTTGGATATGACATTTAGATTTAACAACTTGATATATGACAACTTTATATAGATTGTTGATATAGCTTAATATATTACATAACTTATATATATTCTATAGCTGATATATATTATAACTGATATACATATATATAATGTTGATATATCTTGATATATGACAACTTGATATATGACATTTAGATATGACATCTGAGTTAAATGCATTAAAATATGACATTTAGCGTTCTTTTTTAAGTTCATGTAGAATATTACTTAAAACCGTTTCTTTTCTTTTTTACATTGATGTTCATTCTATACAAGTTCAGACAGCCACTCGAGGTAGAAGGTTTCAGAATAAGAGGCACATATGCGGATATGTAGGGAAGATATTGGTTAGACTTGTTAACTGGTTAAGATTGTAGTGATCGGGGAAGCTGTTTTGTGGAACCAACTGCTTTGTGGAACTACCTTAAATCTCATCAAGGGAATGCGAAGGAAATGAAGTTTGTCCGCTACAATCTTAGTCGGGAAGGTTAGAACTGGTGGATATGAGGAATGTAGTGGAAAGATCGAGAGACTTGAGATGTTTCGTCTGTGAGAAACGGATTTCAAAGTAAAAAAAATAATTCATCACCCACAAGGATGCGGAGAGACTTTTGGACTCTATCAAGACCTGAAAGTGAAAACTGGGAAACTCCTGTCCATTTTCGCCCTGATATGGCTTTTGTCACGGTAGACGATAGAAGGAGTCGGGTACTTATTGGAACTGTACAGTCAACTAACTATATCTGTAGCGATGGATCGTATGTAAATGTTCCACTTGAGGTCTGGGTTGAGTTTAAGTCCCAAGAGGAGCTCAAGGCAAGGGGAATTCCCGGAGGAAGACCCGTTCATCTCTATTGCAGAACATTCTGGTTCCGATCGGAGATGATGGAATGTCACTAATTTCGATTTCTCTCCTCCAAAGAAGAAGAATCGATTTCAATTAACAAAAAAAAAAATAAAAATAAATAAATAAATAAATATTAAAGAGAATATTAAAAAAGAGAAATATTTTTCATTAAAGATAAAAAAAGAAATATAAATAATTCAATTCCTTAATTTTCGTGTCATAATTCTTTGATTTGCATATCCACTGGTTTTGAATGTCTTGAAATCTTCACCTTCTAAGAGTGTTCTCTAGAGTAGCAAATCAATATTAGACTGCCCTGTCGGCTGGGGATTCAGAATACGCCGACTGCACCTCTACATGGGGAACCCCCACCCAATGAGGCGTCCTGGGTATGACGATAAACTATATCCGGCAGCAAGTTCTCGCGAGGTTTTGAAGAGCCTAGAACCACTTCGTAACTGCTGTTGTTCCCAGATCCAACCTAGCCCAGAGAGATAGTCCATATTAGGGTCCCAGATATGGGCAAATAGTTAACTCCCAAACTGGGGCCAAAACACTATGAACGTATAAAAATAGATGTTTATAGTAAAACTACCAGCAATACATTTTTGAAAAAAAAATATTAACAGAAATACATTTAAAAAAAAATATTAACAGCAATATATTTTCTGAAAAAATATTACTAGCAATATATTTTCTGAAAAAATATTACTTGCAATATATTTTCTGAAAAAATATTACTAGCAATATATTTTCTGAAAAAATATTACTAGCAGTACATTTTTTAAAAGAAATTACTAATGCTTCCAAGAAAATTACATTTCGGCATTTAAAAAAAAAACAAAACAATTGAGGTTGATATGCCATAAAACAAAAAACAAAAAACAAAAAAAAATCCCAAACTTCCGGTTTCAAGGATTTCTGATAAAGGATTCTCAAACTGTATCAATTTCAGAGTTTTTGTCTTTCTCCTTACTGATATCTTTCTCATTTTCTTTCACTCTCAGTAACCCCTTGCGTCTTAATGACATTATCAACTTATTACCATCAATACATTTTTGAAACATAAAAATTATACATATTCTATTCATTATTTACAATGTTCAGACTCTTGTCCTCATCTTTATTGTCGTATTCATGGCGTTTCGGCCGTTGTACACTTCGGCTTTCTTCAAGTGATTGGAATTTCCAAACTGAACCCTTATATTTCGTCCACCGGCGTAGATCTTTCTAGTTCCACGTGCCATGCCTTTTCCTGGTATCTCAGTTTTCACCCTTTAACTCAACTCTCTATATTTTTGTTCACTACTGCCGTAGCAAGGTATTGAACTTACAACTCTTTGGGTCAAGTAACTGGATCCAACTAACGCTTTTATCCATTGGGCCACGTAAATAATACCTCATCTCGGAGATATAAATACATATTCTATTCGTTCGAAGCTATCTTAAAAATTTTATCGGCATTAAATAACCCATTGAAGTTGATATACCGTAAAACAGAATAAACTGCCTCAACCTCCTGATGGATTTTTTTGAGTTACATTTTTCTTGTAGGAAACTAAATGACAAAATGGAAAAAGAAAATCATGTAACGATTTTTATTCTTAAAAATGATTTCTTCAAACTAAATAATATATTTACTAGTAGAATCATCTACAATATAGGACAAAAGTTTTGGGGAGAACCTCTGGATTTGGAAAAATTGCCTAAAAAATTAAAGATTGTGTGCCTTTATCAAAACTAATGTACTAGTTCTTTACGGGCCAGAGAGACATTTATATATTTCCTACCGCCATAATGTAGCGTCCCTTTGTTTTTTTTCTATAAATACTTTCATGGTAATTGTTCTGATAAACTCTCCTGTATGGTACCTAGACTCTATGAATTTAAGCGCAGTGATCGACGGCAAGATTTAACCAGGTTACAGTTGAAATGGCGAGATATAACTGTAAGTTCTATGTTAAAGGTTTCTTTTCTCGTACTTCTCACTTGTGGAACTCTCTTCCAGTTTTTTGTTTTCCAATTAAAATTGCTCTTAAAATTTTCAATTTAATGTCAATCGTTACCTTTTGTCTTCTTAATTTCTGTTCTTTTATAGTTCTTGCGCCTTTAATAATTTTTTTTATATTCTTTCACAACCAGTAACCACCTGCGTTGCTTTGTTGCCTTGCTTAGGATGAAATGATAAGAAAAAAAATTCAAACTAGATATGACGCTGAAAAATATACTTGATTAACATCCCATATATATGAAAAATATTTTATTATCGTACATATTAATATTAGCTCGTTCACTTTATATAACCTTCATCAGTATTTCAACCATTGATTTTATTCGTTCATGCATAGAACATTGGTGCCACATATGGTCCAGTGCTCCTGCTAAATATTTAGAGATCATTGTCATAGGTCCTGAGCTGGCATCTCGGCTTCGGTCACTTCCCCACCACCGTAATGTAGCTTCCTTTTGTTTTTTCTATAAACACTTTCCTGGTAATTGTTCTGATGAGCTCTCCTCTATGATACCTAAACTTTATGAATTTAAGCGCAGTACTAGATCGACGGAAAGATTTAACCAGGTTACAGTTGAAATGGCTAGATGTGACCATAACTTTTATGTTAAAGGTTTCTTTTCACGTACTTCTCACTTGTGGAACTCTCTTCCGGTTTCTTGTTTTCCAGTTAAAATTGCTTTTAAAAATTTCAATTCAATGTCAATCGTTAACTTTTTAATTTCTCAGGTAAAATAAAAGTAAATAACCTCCAAGAAAATGACTCATTTCATTGTACCTTCTTGGACTAATGTCTTTGGATGGCATGAATTGAAAAGAATATATTGAATCAATTGTTAAGTCTGCAGCTAAGAAAGTTGGTCAAATGTGTCGTACTAGACAATTTTTCTTTCCAGAATCTATCTTACATATTTATAAATCTACCATTTGTCTTTGCTTTGAATATTGCTGTAACATCTGATCAGGTGCTTCTGCTACATATTTAGAGATCTTTGATAAAGTCCAAAGAAGAATCTGCAATGTTATTGTTCCTGACCTGGCATCTCAGATCCAATACCTTTCCCACCACCATAATGTACCTTCCCTTTCTCTTTTCTATAAATATTTTAATGGTAATTGTTCTGATGAACTCTCCTCTATGGTACCTAGACTATGAATTTAAACGCAGTACTTGATTGGTGGCAATGTTTCATCATTTGACAGTTAAAATGGCTAGATGTAACTGTAAGTTTTATGCTAACAGTTTGTTGTAATCTAAAAAAGGTTTTACTGAATGAGGAATAGCTCAAACAGTGGTTGGAAATGAAATGATAACCTTTATAACATCAACAGTGTTTTACCTACTTCACGTTACCTGCTAGTGGTGGACTACTTAGCATAGTGTCCAACGTATTTATGAAGATTGCGATATGCCCATCAGTGTTCATAGGTACGGTATATAACACAGTTTCTATTCTCGCACATCCCACTTGTGGAACTCTCTTCCGGTTTTTTACTTTACAAAATTCAAAAATTTAAATGCAATGTCAATAGTTGTCTGCTGTTTTCCTGATTACTCTTTACTTGTTCTCGCTTATTAATAACGAGGTAAATAATTTGTTCACTTAAATAATTTCACTTCCTTCCATCCGTAGAAAGAATTATCCTCCCGTAAGTTATCTAAACGTCATGAATGTGCCTTTCGTCAATCGTCAAGCGACGTGAAAGGTTATGACCTGCTTTGTTTTATTTTCAAATTACATTTTTTCGGCGCAGAAGCTAAGTTAAGCTTGGTTCAAAATATTTTAAATAAACAGTATAATTTCTGTTTTTATTAAAATCAGTTTTGAAAAAATGATAATTGATTTTTAAAAGAAAATCAAAGTCAGATTTTTAATCTTTTTTATCAAATCGAAAAAAATGATTGAAAATGATTGATTATCTGTCCTTTTTTTGACCAAAAAAAAAAAATATTTTTAACGAAAATTTCAGACGTGCTAAGAACGATTAAAAAATGTAAAAAATACCCCCAAAATACTTTGATCTTTCCTCTTTAATAATAATATGAACATCAGACGATAAAATTTTGTTTTCGTGAAGTTCAGCGTCTTTTTCATCATGCTATGCACTTTTGTTTACATTTTCGTGGGTGAGTTGTCCCCCTTTCATTCTCACGATGTGTCTTAATCGTCTTTTCAAATTGATTTTCTTAAAAAACAATTGTTTTTCCCATTTTCGGTGCCGTTAGAACCACCACAAGCTAATTTTATGTAGTCCTGTGAAGTTTTGTTGAAATCGGCTAAAAAATGTAGGAAATTCGATCCAATATATAAACGTTACAGACACACACACACACACACAATCTGCGTTTTATAATAAGTAAGATGTTTTTCTTTTTCTTATTCTTTCACATTCAGTAACTCTTTGGATCTTAGTGGCTTTATTGCCTTACTTGGGGGTGAAATTATTTTAAAAAATAAATAAAAATTAACAAAATGAACCCATTACTACATAAAGTTTCCTTAAAATTATCGATCTTTTTGCCTAATCTCCCTTGCTGTCTAATCGTAATCTTCGGTCTGGTGAATTTTAAATTTTAGGTAAAACCCTTTAAAAAAATAGACTTTAAATAGTTTCAGCATGCTAGCTTAGTAGGGTTTAATTAAACTAAAGAAGACATGAAACTTACGAATTATTAAATCCTGGCAGTGGACCCAAACTCTTCGCCTATAGTAGCGCGAGAATCGAAACTAGAAACAAGCGTTGGCTATGATTAAATATCGAGTGGAGATGCCTGGAGTTGCAGAGACGTTTAACTTTAAATTGAAACTTCTAGCTTCCGATGCGTCTAGACATACAGCCTCGCCGATTTCATTCAGCTTCTTACCTCTTTTCTTTTTGTTTTTGTTTTTTGTTTTTTTCGTTGTTTTATCGCTATTGTTATTAGCCTTTGTGTAAATAAGTTTTACTTGTAAACGAAGGGCGAATCACTTGCTATATCCAAATACTGACAGAACATATTGGATAATGTTTAACATCTCTCGCGCGAGGTCCTAGTTATTATTATTATTATTATTATTATTATTTGTAGTAGTAGTAGTAGTAGCAGTAGTAGTATATTCACATTTTTATGCCTATGTACCACGGTCATAATAAAAATGTCCCACAATCCATTAGGATTTTAGGTACACTACATATGCTAAAGAATTATATATTATTATAATGCTGTGGTTGTATATAGTGTACATAGACTGGCGATGCCCATCCCTCTTTAAGTTTGTTTTGAATTCTTTCACTTAAACTGATTGCCTAAAGAGCTCAGTTTTTTCCTGTTTTCCGTCCTTAGTTGGACGAAGATAAATTTAGGTACCTCTACTAATTGATTAAATTTACTATTTCCAATAAGCAAAATACTCTGGTGAATTTCAAATAGAAATTATATTGATTGGAATCTCAACTTTTTCGTTGCTTTCAGTAAAGTCATTAAAATTGGCCATTTTTGACACATTTGAAACAAAACTTAATTCTCGGATTTAAAAATTTTCCAAAATAAAATATACTTTTCTGAAAATTTATTTGACGAATATTAGCTGATTTAAAGTAAAATTAATCTGGTTTGAAAACAAAATTATTTATTTAAGTTTAAAATATTAGAGAAATAGATGTTTAAAACAAACAGTAGCTGTGATTACGCGCTTGTCACTGGCGCATGTCAATCATGTAACAAGTGCTGATAAATGTGTCAACACCTTTATTGTTGTTCTACAGAAACTTTATCTGTTAAGACAATTTAAGAAAAGCTTGAGGCGAGCGCCTTTATATATGATTTTTAAGTACTCAGTAATCTTAAAAATGTTGGAAAATATTCTGCGTAATTTAATTATAGGAATGTTGAATTTAAATTTACTATAGTCATCGCCTCATTTTCTGATAATGCCATGTATGGTTGGCCATATTTTTAAAAAGGGGAACGTTACGTAATATTTTGTATATATAAAAAATCGCGAAGCGAAAGAATTTGTATTAAGTTTTTTAATTTTTTATTAGTAAATATAGTTTTCACTTATTAACAATATCACCTAATCGGATGAAATTAATACAGAATTTTAAAAGATTTATATATTATAAATTATTATAATTGTAATTTTAAAAAATGAAAACAATTGTTGTAAAAATTCATTATTCATCAAAATTTTATTTTCTTAAGACAATAGTGTCCTTAATAAATCTTATTTATAAAAGCAATTAAAAGCTTTTCTAATTAAATAATGTCATAGTTTTTACGATTCGGAGCAGATTTTCGGGAAATGAGTAGCAGTTTGAAAAAAAAGGGGTCCTGCTTATAACTAGTGGAAAAGATTTTCGGGTGAAAATTTAATTTCTCAAAATTTATGAAATTAAGTATGTTGGGGGGTAACATATGTAAAATTATATTTTAGCAAGATTTCTAAAAAGAAATTTCAAAAGTAATTTCACTCATTTGTGAATAAGTCCTGAAAATTTCATTAAATCCAACAGTTATTTGACTTTCACAAGAATTTCCAAATCAATGTTTTTTACCAGAAAAAAAAAAAAAAACTTATTGTAAATATTAAGATTTTTAACCAAAATTTCGAACGTACTAGAAAAGATTAAAAAATTAATAAAATAATAAAAAAATATGTTATTTACTCTTAATAATAACATAAACATTTAGATGATAAAACTTTGTTTTTAATTAGTTTGGAGCCCTTTTTCCCCATGCTGTGGTGTTTTGTCAGTGAAAAAGTGTTGGTCCCTAGATAAATTCATACCTTTTCCAATGGTGTTAGTGCTAAGTGAACAAAACAGATGCGGTCAAAATTTGAACTCGGCATGTTGATTCCACTTTCCGTATATAAAGGAAAAATAAACAAAAAACGATCTTGATCGTCATTTCTTTTTTCTTTTTTTTTTTTAAATTAGTAATCACTTTATTTATTTATTTTTTGACGTAAAGGGAAATGCTACACGGTAACCTTAGTCTGTGAAACTCCTAACCTGAAAAGAAAACTTAGCAAGAAAGGAAGGCAATGGGGCACACGGGAGGACGATGAATGAAAAAAGATCTGTTTAATGGGAGTTTTCGTTCAAGTCACAGAGGTTAAGGTTGACTGATTAGCACCGACGTTTCTCAAGGCAGGAAAAAAGACGTTTTTTTGAATGAGAAAAATTTTCTTTATTCTTTAGGTTTTTCAGGGTTTTTTTTTCTTCTTTTTCTTTCCCTTTTTTTTTTTTCTTTATTTTTTTTCTTTTTTCACTTCCTTTTATTTTTACTTACTGGGTTGTTAGTTTTTCAAGGCAATTTCATTTCGAGTTTTTTTTTCCAATTTTTTAACGCTCAAAGATTACATTGCCTCGTTTTAATTTTCGCTTCCCGCTTAAACGCTAACGCACCACGTGTCTTTACACGCGCGCCGCGATGTATCTGCCCGTTGAGCTCCGGGTGAAAGCTGAATATTGTGAATCAACATTTTTTAAGGATCTTAAAATACTTGATTCACAAGCCAAATTATTAATTTAATTTAAAAACAAAAAATTTAAAAGAAAAATTAAAGATGAACATCAGAAATCATTGATATTTTGCCATTAAGATATCGGTAAAAAGTTGCAGGAACGCGAGCAAAAAATATTTTTAAAGGGTCATTGTTATGGTCCAAGTTCCTTGTACCACGGTGATGGCCCAATGAAAGAATAACACGAACACAGTTATGGAATACAAAGATATATTACAACAGAAATATAATACAAAGAAGTAGAAGTATTAGTAATGACTATCAGATTTGGTTAGAGTGAACTATGTTGTCTCGACAAGTATCACTATTCCAATGTCCTTACATTATGCTCTCAATTATCTCTTTTCGTCTTACAATCTCCTCATACCTCTTGAGAGGTGCAGTATTTATAATGTCAGGAATAGTCCATTATTATTACGGGTAAGTTCACATAACAGTCATTTTAATGCTTATTTTTACTTTATATACAAAAACTATAAAATAAATAATATTTTAATTTTTTAGATTATAAAAATAAAGGAAAAATAAAAATAAAACAAATGTCAGGTCAATAAATTTGAAAATAAATCGCTCTGTTTCAATAATATCTGCAGATCAAACACAACTGGAGATGACTAAAATTAAAAGAATATATATTCCGCTTAATGCTGTCTAAATCTTCTATTAGCGACATTATATCTTCCGTTGGAAATTATCGTATATTCTTAGAAGAATTCGTTGAAGGTAACTCTCTAACAGCCATATTGAATCAAATGCATACATCGGTAACGGAAAAAAAGGACAAATAGTAACTTAATAATTTACAAATTTGCTAATTCGTCACTCAGACTCCATTCATAAATGAATGAAGCTCGTCTCGTTGGAAAGAGTTTAAATGATCAATGTAGGATATCCGATGATCTGCAATGAAACGTCAGCTGATTATACCTGTATCGTCGGAAAAGTTTTAAATCCTAAATTAATGCTATCCTCTGATCTCTAATGAAACATAACCTGATTATACCTGTATCGTTGGAAAAGGTTTAAATCCTCAATTAATGACATCCTCTGATCACTAATGAAACATCAGCTAATGATGCTTGTATCGTTGGAAAAGGTTTAAATCCTCAATTAATGCCATCCTATGATCGCTTATGAAATATCAGCTGATAATGTCGGAATCGTTAGAAAAGGTTTAAATCCTAAATCAATGCTATCCACTGATCGCTAATGAAACGTCAGCTGATGATGCCTGTATCATTGGAAAAGTTTAAAAAACAATTTATGATATGTGCAGATCAACAATGAAAAGCAGCTGTTGATCCCAACCGTTTAAGTTTAAGCTTCCCGAGATAGTGTTTTATAAACTTTGAGCAAATCCAGACGTTTGTCTGAATTCTCACGAAGTTATCTCTTTAGAGTTAAATACTGCTATCCAGAACCGCTACAATGATGAACCACTTGGTATATGTGCCCCGTCTCTTCAGGATATATGCTATCATGGCCCTCCACTACCTCTTATCCCTTGTGGCTCTTAACAGTTTTTCCTTCTTTGCTAATGTTCCCACCTCCCGTTTCGCCACACAAGCTCGTCAGACCCATCTTCTCAGGATTGAAGTATATTAGACACAATAGTTTACAGTATATAAAAGGCACTATCTCTCCATTTATCGGCAAGCCTTTTTGTCTTCGTTGACTTTAATGCTCATCATGAAACGGGGCTGAAACTTTCTAAAGATACTGATGTTGCTTGTATTCAGATATTAAACTTTTCAAAAGTCAAATCCTTTATTCAAATCGGGGACTTCGCTCCTCGTTTTCCTAACCAAACCGAGCAACAGTCTTCTCTACTTGATTAATTTCTTACCCCTTCCCCTCTCCTGTCCTCACTGTTGCCGATCTTCGCAATACTGTCTTCTTGGTAACACGGACAACATAGTGGTAGCTATTGATATTTCGTTCCAAGCATCCATTAAATAGGAACCCCTATCCACATGACCTCTTTCCGTTACCAGCAGGCTGATTGGGATTCATTCTTTGTGGCGCCCCTTAAACTCATATCTTCAACCTCCCAATTGAAAATTGTGCCACTGAGGTTTCTTCTTGGGTCAAATCAAGCATGGATGCTTTCATCCCTTCTCAGAAATATCAGATGAAACCTCAATCCTCTTCATGGTTCACATCAGCATGCTCGGCCGCCATAGCACACGGGAACCATTATTTTCGGCCATACCAACGTTATAGCTCTCGTCATAATAGGTGTCTATTCGTTACTGCTGGGTGTTTCATTAAGACGGATTATATATAAGGATGTCTCATTAAAACGGATCAAAGTCAGCAGTAAATAAATCAGTGTTAATGGTGAAACTTTATTTATTTCTCTATCGGATCATGTTATTTAAGTTTTGGTAATTATGTGTGAAAAATAATATCGCCTAAATGTCCGCCAAATCTGAAAGAAAAAGAAAAAAAAATCATTAGACGTTCAAAGTTAATTCGCATTTAAAATCGGTCCAAGTTATTGGAACACCCTTTAAATGTAAGCGAGTCCTCGAAGGAGCTTACTTCCTTTTTCATGAGAGAATGTTGTGACTCTAACAACTTTGGATCTCGTGAATACTGCCGGCTTTGTAATAGAGTATTCAACAAGTTAAAATCTCTATTCCTCCTCTTCAATCAATTTGAGATGTTATCTCCCGCTACTGATAAAGCTGAATGCTTTGCCCGTAAATTCTCCTCAAATTCTACACTTGACTCAACTGGAGTATCCCTGCTTATCTTCTTGGGTATGCCTATAATAGTTATTGTGATCCCGAACTGGATCCTGTTCTCTTCAAACTATATAATAAATGCCTGGATGCCTCTTGCTTTCCTGTCTGCTGGAAGTCATCGTCTGTTGTTCCAGTTTTAAGAACGCCGGTGAATCGTCTTCTATCTCTTTTCGAGGAACTCCTAGAAGACCTAATAAATGTTGAATTGGTTCATCATCTCTCATCGCAGAACCTTTTCTCACACAAGCAATAGACTTATCGTTTCTCCAGGTCAACTGCTGATCTACTGACGATAATTGCGGGAAGATAAAGATGAAGACGGGGAAGCTACGGCTGTAGCAATGGACAACTTGAAAGCTTTTGATAGATTCTGGTATTCAGGTTTTCTCCTGAAGGATGCAAGTTCAAGTCCTGTGGAGGGCGCATATTTTTCTCTAGTAAGATTTTTCAAACATTCATAGGCGAAAATAAATAAATATACTGTTTAATAAATAAACGTAGCGCCTACACAGTGACGAGTTACTTAACATATAAGCGGTGCACCTACTCAAATATGAATTTTCACGAGAAGTAACGTTTAAAGTGATAAAGATCTGTTGGAATGATAAAAAATCTATTCTAAAATTAGTATAAAGCTTTAATATATATATATATGCGAGAGAAATTAGGATTTGACATAACCATAAGTAAGTAATTCGTTGAGTCTAGAAGAAACCTCAGCAGAATGCAGAAAGCACTGGACGGCAGTTTCAGCCTATACTTGGGACTCATCAGCAGTGCGCATCCACTACCGAGAATTGAAACCCGGACAGTTACGATATCATGCAAACGGCATACCAAATGTACCAACGGGACTCGCTGACGAAGAGGCAACGAATTAGATTCTATGTAGCGCCGCTCGATCACATATTCCGTGGCGGAACTCACCCGAGTTTCCCTTACCCATAGACTGTGCCTCCACGAGCAACGAATACTATCCCCAAGCTGCTCCATCCAGAGCATTAGAAGCCGGTTCAAGCAAGCATATACAAGTGATAGAAACTGTTAGGAATATTTGAGACAATTATAATTAAGCAATTCATCGAGTCTAGAAGAAGCATCTAGAAGAATACAGAAAGCACTGGACGGCTGTTTCGTCCTATATTTGGGACTCATCAGCAGTGCATATCCACTACCGAGAATTGAATCCCGGAAATTGAAATTTGGAAAGTAACGAATTAGACTCGATTTAGTACCGCTCGATCACATATTCCATGGTGGAACTCATCCGAGTCTCCGTTACCCATAAGACTCTGCGAGTCACGTCCCTGACCTGTGTTACCTCTGGGTCGAGAGAAGCCTTCGTTGGATCCTGTATGTCGACTCAGCCACATCGATCAAACAAACTTCTAAGGTAATCGATTTTATTAATCAATCTGACACATTTTCACCAATATTTTCTAAAATAAAAATTTCAAAAATTATTCTATTCATTTGTGAATAGGTCCTGAAAGTTTCATTACATTCCAATAATTATTATTGTTATCCTAAAAGCAGCTCTTGTTTGCAGAGGGACAGCTGCAAAAATGTCATATACAAGGTGTCCTCCAAAAATTGACATCATTAAAATGTGAATATCTGAGTAACTATATGTCCCCGCCAAATGAAATTAAACAGGCTTCATGTTGAACAATAAGAGATTTATTTATCAACTGAATTTACCAAAAACAAAAAAAGACTCTAAAATTTCCTGTATAGTCTCTGGTCCCCTCGCTGACGCAAGAAAATCAAGATTTTTTAATCAAAATTTCAAATGTTCTAAAATGGGTCTGTCTATATTTCTGAGATGAGGTATTATGTACAGTATTTACATTAGTAGGACTATTGTCCTCATCTTTGTCGCCATATTTGTCATATTTGTTATTTCCAACCACCTGAAGAAGGCCGGAGCGTACAACGGCCGAAACGTTGTGACAAATATGGCGACAAAGATGAGGACAATAGTCCGACTAATGTAAATACTGTACTAAAATAGATTTTAAAATACTTAACCAAATAATTAAAAAATAATTTGATTTTCTTCTTCAAAAGATAAACATTTTTAATATAAAACTTTGCTTTTATTAAGTGTGAGGCATTTTTTCGTCATGATATACTCTTTTTTTAGCGAATTAGTGGAGGTACCTAATATATATATATAAAATAAATATATATGTGTGTGTGTGTGTGCGTGCGTGCGTGTGTGTGTTGACTGAAATGTCTACTTATAATAAACAATAGAACAATAGAAAAATATTGAGAAATTAAAATTAAAATGTTCAAATACACTAGGTTATATATTAATACGTTTTACTTTATTATTTCAATTAGATCTCTCGACTAGTTTTGTCCAGCATGGCCATCATCAGGAGAGAAAAAATCAAAAACCAGTTGCCATCCAAGACTATAGAACCCTGTCTGTCCCGCTATTTTACCCATAGTTAGGGAAAAAAGAGGATTCATTATACCTTTCCCAAGGGTATTAGCACGTAAGTGAATATAATGGATTATAGTAGTATGATGAAAATTAAAATAAAAAAATCCCATTAGGGGTCAGTACAAATAGCTTGTTTCCATTCCCACCCATTGAACAACCAACATAGAGCTGTCCGTGAGAAAAACAGGGTTTCATCAAATGAAGTTCAGTTCAGTCAGTTATATGCCATGCGTGATACACACTTAGGTGATCATGTATCTTTCGATACATGACTGACTAGACAGATTTTTTCCCGCAGTAGGTTGTCATTTCTTTCTGCGGTAGACCAGTTGCCATCCAAGAATAGAGAACCCGGTCTTTCCTGTTATTTACTCATAGCTGGGGAGAGAAGAAAAGGAGTCATACCTTTCCCAAGTATATTAGCACGTAAGTGAATGGATTCGACTGGAATTCGAACTCGGCTTTCCGACTGCTGAATCCAAGCCGCCCTGGTGCTCCTCCTATTCACCTCGAGGTCCTTGACAAAATCCAAAGAAGGATCTCCATTGTAATCTATCCTGACCTGGCATCTCGACTCTAGTCACTTTCTGAGCGACGTGAGGTGGCTTCTGCAAATATTTTCATGGCAACTGCTCTGGCGAGCTTTTTTCCCTGCTGCCCCGACTGCATGAATTTAAGCGTGTTACTATATTGGCATCCAGGTTCTACCCGTTTACTGGTGAAATAACTAAATGCAACCGACACTTCACCTCTAACAGTGTCTTTTCTCGCACTTCCCGCCTATGAAAGCCGCTTCTGTTTATTTGCTTCCCTGATAACTACAAACTTCAAAAATTTAAATGTAATATCAATCGCCATCTTGAATATTCTTGAATCCCGTTCATCTTTAGTCCTTTCCTCAATCTTCCCTCTACTCAGTCTTTACTTTCACTTTCACTTTCACTTTTACTTTCACTCCCTGTAAAACCCAGCTTATTAGTGGTATTCAGGCCTTGCTTGAGATGAAATGATTAAAACAAACTAATTAATGTTATATTCAACTTTGGAGTTTTGTAGACGAACCGTTTTGCAATCGTGCCGTCTATTCTCCAAGAGGTTTCAGGCCTTTGTTAATACAAGTTAGATTAATGATATATAATAATAATAATAATAATAATAATAATAATATATATATATATATATATATATATATATATATATATATATATATATATATATATATGGTCGTGTGAAAGTGTTTTTAGCATAATGAGACAAAAGTCCAAATATCACAACGGACGATTTGTCAAGGACAGATTTATATTACTGAAAACTATACCACGATCTGACTCAAAACAGATAAGCGAAATTGCGTACTGGAAACTGTTTGGAAACTGTCGATGGTTGTACTATAAAAAAATCATAAGTCATTGTGACAGAGGATTTCAGAATAGAGTCCTTGTTTAACACATGCATATTGGCGTTGATCATGTCAAATTGATTGGCGTTGATAATGTTAAATTGTTGGCTCTCTAGGTAACTGCGAATAAGGCTTGCTCAGTATAGTTGCAGCATAAACCACGGGGTGGGATCTATGGGTTTTGAAGAAACATAGATGTACCTGAAAATTTAGAAACGTTTATATATATATATATATATATATATATATATATATATATATATATATATATATATATTTTTCTGAGATGAGGTATTATGTACATTATTTACATTATTCGGACTATTGTACTCATCTTTGTCGCCATATTTATCACAACGTTTCGGCCGTTGTACGCTCCGGCCTTCTTCAGGTAGTTGGAATGTCGAACTGAACCATTTATTTCACTCACTGGGGTAGACTGTTCTAGTTCCACGTGCCATGTCTAATGGATGTCAGTTATCAGTTATCTCCTGTTAATTCCCCTCTCCAAGTTCTCCACCGCCTTAACCAAGTATTGAACTCTTTGGGCCCTGTCACTGGATCTAACCAACGCCTTTATCCACTGTGCCATTTGTCCTTGAGGACATCTGTGTATGAATTTCTGGGTATTATAAACCTAATGTCTTCAGCAACCATTTTTACCAGTGCTCATATTGCATTTTTTTTGCTATTATCATTGCTTGTTTTTTTACCAGAGCTCATATTGCAATTTTCGTTGTTTTTATCGCTTTTTCTGGCACCCCTTATTACTGGTTCCCATATTGTATTCATTTCTATGCTTGGTCGGCTGAGGAGATTTTTGCGGCCTAGCATAATAATGTAAATAATATACATAATACCTCATCTCAGAACTATAGACTGATAGTGATTTTTAAGGAACTATGAAATACGATTAAAGGCAATAATCAAGAATAAAGGTTACACAATTGATTATTGTTGCAAGAGAGCCAATAATTTTGTCCTGTGTTAAATGTTTTCTGGTGTTTTATTTTTTGTATTATTGTTTGATATTAAAATAAAGATTTTGTTTTGGGCATCTCTACACATTCTTTCAAATCCATCATTTCATCATTTGTAATAAATAAATGTACATGAAGTTTACATGAAAAATTGAGGTATTATAGATTTATTTGTAATTATGGAAGCGCGGGTGTGAATAATTCGGTGCACGACTGTATATAGATTTGAACATTTGTCATAGCGCTCGAAAAAACACTGTCACGGGGCCATACATATATAGGCATTTATATGGTCTATAATCTAATTTGTATTAATAGTCTTGCAATTGATGAAAACCCCTGACGTGTGGACGGAACGATTACTCAATGTTTCGTCTATAAGACTACAAAGTCAAGGTGCTGAAAACAACATCAATCAGCTAAGTGTCAAATTTTATTTGTATTAATCCTTTATATATATATATATATATATATATATATACTGACTTCTTGATTTATTTTCTTTATTCACATCCAGTGCACCCTAATAATAGCAGAAGTAATGTATATATATATATATATATATATATATATATATATATATATATATATATATATATATATACTTATTTTCTTTATTCACATCCAGTGCACCCTAATAATAGCAAATAATATACATATATATATATATATATATATATATATATATATATACTGACTTCTTGATTTATTTTCTTTATTCATCCAGTGCACCCTAATAATAGCAGAAGTAAGATATATATATATATATATATATATATATATATATATAAATTGTTTAAAGAACCCGGCCTTCTTGCATATCGTAGACACACGCTTACACATATCATGCTCATTCACTCCTCCCTAAGAACCAAATAACGCACACACAAACACTAAACAGAGACACATCCCCTCACCAGGTCCAATAAAACTGTCAAACTGACCAGAGAATTCAGAGCAGCATGTATCTATCCAGCTCTTATCTCAAATAACAACTTAAAAGAGACTGTTTGCCCAACACAAAGAATGTTAAAAGATTCATGTTAAAAAGATAAAAAAACAAATGAAAACTACAGACAAAAGTTCATTTTCTCCATCAAGACATCCATTTCTGTAGTTTACTGCTACCAGCAAGCAGAAACATTTCTCCTCCCGATGATGGCCATTTTGGTCGAAACTAGTCGAGGAATCTAAATGAAATAATAATAAAAAAAAAAAACGAAAGAATATTAATCTACAACCCAGTGTGTCTAAAGATTCTAATTTTTTAATTTTTTAATATTTTTTTATTATTCAATATATATATATATATATATATATATATATATATATATATATATATATACTGACTTCTTGATTTTTAGTAAATTTGCTTTTTAACGCCCAAACGCCCGCGCGCTAAATATCTCTTAAAATTTTCACAGATCGTTTTAATTCCGGAAATGAACATATGTAACGCAAGTAAATAGGCCAAAATTTAAGGTTGCGCCACTGGATGTACTCGGCAGTGAATTAGTAAACATTATGGCAGTAATGGGGGAGAAACGACCAACAAGAAGTCCGATTTTTTTCTTGTCGATAACTCCAAAAATGGTAGGTTTCTTCATAATTTAATTATTAATTCGAGCTCAGCATGAACATTTATACGGAATTATGACGATTTGGGAAAATTTTAAGAGATATTTAGCGCGCGGGCCTTTGGCCGTTAAAAAGCAAATTTACCGATTTTTTTTTTTCTTAATTCAGATTCAGTACATCCTAATAATAGCAGACTTAAGATTATGTTTTGAAGAAGTAAAATTTGTCATGAAGTGTTACTGGAAACACGAAAACATCAAAAAAAGGTTTACGGCTATATCACGTTCCCGTACGATCACCGAAGTTAAACAACGTCGGGCCTGGTCAGTATCTAGATGGGTGACTGCTTGCTAATAACAAGTGCAGTAAGCTTGTATATGCTGGTGGTATAATGGATAATTCATCGGACTTTTTAATCGGAGAGCCGAGTTTCAATTTCAGTTGGGTACGTTATATTTACTTATTCGTCCTGGGTATGACGATAAACTCCATCCGGCAGCAAGAAAGGGTTTGAGGAACGTGTCACAACCACTTAATTGCTGTTGCTCCCAGGTCCACCCTGACCTGGGGTGGTAACACCTGTTAGGGTCCCAGATATGGGCAAATAGTTAAAACCCAAACTGGAGTCAAAACTCTATAAAAGTATAAAAATAGATTTTATAGTAAGACTAACAGAAATACCTTTTTGGAAAAAATACTAGCTATATATATATTTTTTTAAGCATTTCACCCCAAGCAAGGCGGGAAGCCACTAGGACGCAAGACGTTACAGAAAATTTAGAGCAAGATCAGATAGGAGTGATAGAAGAAAGGATGAGGAGAAGGGTAGTGGATAGATCAAGGCAACTGGAGATGTCGATTGACATTACATTTGAATAGATGGAGATTATAGCTCTCAGGGAAACAGGAAAAGGAAAGGGAGTTCCACAGGCGAGAGGTGCGAGATATGAAGCTATTGGAGTAGAAGAGACGGCTACATTTAGGAGTTTCGACAGTGAAGGGGTGAGAGCGGGATGCCAGCCTCGTAGGGCGCATGAAGTCTGGGAACCAGCGAATGCAGCTCCTCGGAGCAATTGCCATGAAAGTATTTGTAGAACAGACAGAGGGAGGCGACGGCGCGTCTGTGAGAAAGTGACTGTAGACGAGATGCCAGAGCATGGCCAATTATATTGCATATCCGCCTCTGGAGCCTATCAAGAACCCCGAGGCAGACAGAAGGGGCTCCAGACCATATATGGCAGCAATACTCCATGCAAGGGCGAATTGTTGATTGGTAGATTTGGAGGAACCATTCCGGGGAGAAAGATTTCCTGGCGCGGCGCAGGGAGCCAACTTTCCTTGCGGTGGACGAAGCAATTGACTCAATGTATATCTGACTCTCAACAAAATTATTCAATGAAACCTGATCTAGAACCCGATTCCTTTAAAAGAATACATATTCTATTCATACAAAACTATTCTAAAAATCTTGTCGACATTAATAAACCCATTGAGGTTGGTATGCTGTAAAACAAAATAAACTATATTCACTTACACGCAAATATCCTTCTTCGCCCAGCTGAGGGTTAATTTATAAGACTTGTCTCAAGAAAACTGTTATTATCGAAAAACAAATGCATAGAAAAATATTTACAGTTCGGCATAGAGGATGATATGTCGCTAAAAAAGACAACAATCCAACAAACCAACATTCAAAGAAGACTGGATTTCTTGTGTGTTCCTTAATCCTCACTGCTATAAACTTTTTTTTTATGAGTATACCATGAAGACAAGGCTTACTGCAAAAAAGTCAGCGAGAGTTGAAGAACCGAAAGAAGAAAGCGTAAGACAATGCTTCACACTTTGTTATAGTGGAACATACCTATTCTATTTTTAATAGACTCTCCCACCTATAATAAATAGGAGTAGTAGGAGTCTCTCAGTGGGGTTCGGTCAGACAGTCGATGCCGGGCGACCGTTAGTCGGGATACAAAACTATCAGCGACCACAACTAGATTTCGTATGAGCAAAAACAAAAAAGTTACTCCCCTTACACTGAAAAAAAAAAGAAAAAGTACATGTGAACAGCATAAGCAGTACAAAAAAATGAACAGTTGAAATGTTTTAAATTCATAAAAACACATATATGTAAACTCACAGACAATTTAACCAATTGAAGATGATCTCAGATGACATTGAAAGTACTTGGGGAAAATAAAAACTATTCGAAAGAAAATTTGGGTATTTTTCTTACTCAATCTACCAAGAAATCCCTGAACTTGAACTTGAAAGGATTACAACGAAAACTAATCGACATGATATGTCTAAATTTTTTAACCAAACCCGTTTGAATGAAAATATGCTGCCTAAATATACACAGTATATATATATATATATATATATATATATATATATTGAACAATAAGAAAATAAAAAAATTAAAATCTTTAGACACATTGGGTTGTAGATTAATATTCTTTCGTTTTTTTTATTATTATTCCATTTAGATTCCTCGACTAGTTTCGACCAAAATGGCCATCATCGGGAGGAGAAATATTTCTGCTTTCTGCTCTGTAAACTACAGAAATGAATGTCTTGATGGAGAAAATGAACTTTTGTCTGTAGTTTTCATTTGTTTTTTTTTTTGTTTTTTTTTTTTTATCTTTTTAGCATGAATCTTTTAACATTCCTTGTGCTGGTCAAACAGTCTCTTTTAAGTTGTTATTTGAGATAAGAGCTGGATAGATACATGCTGCTCTGAATTCTCTGGTCAGTTTGACAGTTTTATTGGACCTGGTGAGGGGGATGTGTCTATGTTTAGTGTTTGTGTGTGTGTGTTATTTGGTTCTTAGGGAGTGAGTGAGTATGATATGTGTAAGCGTGTGTATTGCTGTAGGTGCGTGTTATCATTTGGCTCATTAGGGAGTGAGGAGCATGATGTGTGTAAGTGTGTATATTCGTGTGGGTGTATAAGTGTGTATATATATATATATATATATATATATATATATATATATATATATATATATATATATGATTGATTGTGTATACGGAATAAATTCCAATAACAAAATTGAATACTTATTAGTTAGAATAAATTCTATTTTAGTATAAACCTAACTTTAAATTATTTGATAGTTATTATAATCTTACTTCGTTGTCAAGTTTTTTGAATTCTCGTATACTTGTATTTTGATTGGTCATTCCAGCTCATGTAACAGCGTTTCCCCTTACGAGGGGTGGTTAATTAATTTGAATCTTTTAAAACCTTTATTCTACAATCTACATTCAACATCATCACTTGATAAGACACCAGACGTGTTGAAACAAAATGGCTATTTTTGTAGTGATTTTATAACATAAATGTTATAATTTTTAAATAAATAATTCCTCCAGGTAACGAATTATCGTTTGTCTTCCGTCGATCCAATGAATGAAGGTGAGAGTCGATAGAAATCCACAGTAGTGTTTACGTTGTTCATGGTCCTAAGTTTGAAATGAACGTAGATTAAAATAATGTAATTAATAGTGGAATCGATTTTAGCGATTTTTTTATAGAGGGCCTCTAAAATTTTTAATCATTTTTTTAAAACTTGGATTGGCAGTGTACATTAACATTGTCAAACAAAATTCAAACGGAGATTTCAAGGGGCAACGCGGATTTGCGATACATGTTTAAATATGGCAATTTGTTAAGAGAGACGACAGGTCACCCTTCCCGTGAGAAATGTTTTCGTGTGCCCAATATATTGATATTAATTTTTTTTTATTGCCGAATGAAATACAGTTCCACAAAGTGCAAGAGAATTAGTTGACACTCGGCGAAAAACAGTAAAGAGCTTAAGAGACATTTCTTGTCCGTTTTATTCAATAAAACACACACACACACACACATACATGCGCATATATATATATATATATATTTATATATATATATATATATAAGTTGACAAAATTTTTGACAAATTTTAACAGAAAATACTAATACATCATTTCTACTGTTTCCTTGGTGTAAATGTACTGCTCGCAAATGATTGCGAAAATAGTCCGTACCACATACTACATTTCGCATGCGCTGCTCAAATTCTCAGCATTTTAGGTAGATTTTTTACACACACACACACACACACAAACAAACAAACACACACATTTATTATATCCTTACTCTGTCCTGGACATTGAGTTCTACCTGGATTCTATCCTCTTGGAATTTTTTTATTCAAAAAATTTATATGTATGTGTATGCATGTATGTATATATATTTAATGATCGAAATAAAAGTATAAAATTTAATATTACAAGACATATTAAAACAATATTAAATAATAAAAAAAAACACAACAAGTGGGGGAAGCAACCGGTTTCGAGCCCGCTCTTCAGGCTTCCACGGGAGATTCAAAATTAAAAAAGAGAAATGTACAATAAGAATAGATGGAAATATATATATATATATATATATATATATATATATATATATATATATATATATATATATGCATATATACAAATATTTTATTATTTAATATTGTTTTAATATGTCTTGTAATATTAAATTTTATACTTTTATTTCGATCATTAAATGTTGTACCTACTAATCTTTAAGTATATATATTTATATATTTTGCATATGTATGTGTATATTTACCACTAATATTATATATATATATATATATATATATATATATATATATATATATATATATATATATATATATATATATAATTTTGTCCGGCAGAACAAGACACATTTGTATTTGTCAAACACCGAAATAACCCACCTATACTTAACAGACCTTAGTTTCTTGTGGAAGATTGCATCATCATACGTGATCAACATTTTAAATGCTTAAACCTCCAGCCACCATAATGAAAATAGTAGAACCCCGATTTATAGTTCCTTTAAATCTGTACTTCTAATATCTTCCGCCTGAACTCTAAAATTTTATTCTCTAATTATTATTTTTTTCCTCTCCACATAGGAATTGACAGGTTCACCTACCGTCCAGTTCACACTCCTCCATGGACTTTTGAACAGGAGTATAGGTTTTATACCTTGTTCTCTGTTTAGAATTGGGTTTCCGGTTGCTTCTAAAGTCTGCTTCAGGCAGGGACGTCAGAAGTACAGGTACTTCAGACGTCCCTACCTGAACACTGAAATGTGTTCACTATTTATTCTAATAATTATATCTCCGCCTCTATTAGGAGTAGATAAATTCGCCTATCGTCCAATTCACACTCCTCCTCGGTCTTTTGAACAGGAGTAGAGGTTTATCCCTTGTTCCCTGTTTAGGATTGGGTTTCCGCTTCCTTCTAAAGTCTACTTCAACTCTATACTTCTAACGTCTCCTTCCAGGTCCTTTGAACAGGAGTAGAGGTTTATACCTTGTTCCCTGTTTAGGATTGGGTTTCCAGTTCCTTCTAAAGTCTACTTCAACTTTATACTTCTAACTGCTCCGCTTGAACTCTGAAATTTTATTCACTAATTAAATCTTGACCTCTTCAAGTCTAGAATTAGATATTATCTTTCTTGCATAGCCACCAAAAGTTCACTTCTTGCACTTCACTCCGCTAATAACCCCCAGGTCTTGTATTGGTAAAAAAAGATAACAGGAAATGTATAAACATTGAATTGAATGGAAAAATATCACCACTG
The DNA here is from genome assembly GCA_903632075.3 of Acanthosepion pharaonis. NCBI lineage: Eukaryota > Metazoa > Mollusca > Cephalopoda > Sepiida > Sepiidae > Acanthosepion > Acanthosepion pharaonis. Next base: position 1,027,503 of record CAHIKZ030005502.1, on the reverse strand, counting down.
TGAATATCCCCAAAGTGTGTCAGAAAAGGAATAAAAAGGAAAAAATGAAAAAAAAACAGAAAAGCAAAAAATAAAAAAATAAAAAAAACAAAACAGAAAAGCAAAAAAAAAAAAAAAAACAGAAATGAAAAAAAAAAGAAAGACAAAAACAAAACTTATTGGAAAAAATTGAAAAGCAGAAAACCAGAAAAATAACAGAAAGGCTAAAAAAACAGAAAGACAAAAATAAAAAATAAAAAAAGGCAAAAACGCAGAAAGGCACCCTCCACAAAAAACAAAAACAAAACAAAAAGGCAAAAAAACAAAAAGGCAAAAAAAATAAAAAGGCGAAAAAGTAACAGATCGGTAAAAAAAAGCGCAACGGCAAAAAAAACAGAAAACAAAAAAAAAAGAAAACAAAAAAAAAGAAAACAAAAAAACAGAAAGCAATAAAACAGAAAAGAAAAAAAAAACAGAAAGGCAAACAAAAAAAGGCAAATAAAAGAGGGAAAGAAAAAAAAACAGAAAGGCAAAAAAACAAAAAGGTTAAAAAACAAAAAGTCGAAAAAGTAACAGATCCGTAAAAAAAAAGAACAGCAAAATAAACAGAAAAACAAACAAAACACAAAGTCAAAAAACGCAACGGCAAGAAAAACAGAAAACAAAAAAAAAACAGAAAACAAAAAAACAAAAACAGAAAGCAATAAAACAGAAAGGAAAAAAAACAGAAAGGCAAAAAAGGCAAACAAAAGACAGAAAGAAAAAAAAACAGAAAGACAAAAAAAACAAAAGATAAACAAACGCAAAAATAACAGAAAAGACAAAAAATATCAGAAAAGACAAAAAATATCAGAAAAGACAAAAAATATCAGAAAAGACAAAAAATAACAGAAATGTAAAAAAAATACAGACAGGCAAAAAAAAAAAGAAGAATATAAAAAACAGAAAAGTGATAGAAAAAGCATATAAAAAAAATAAATAGTGTCGTTGTAAAATAATTAAAAAAAAATCTAAAATAAAAAAACATAAAAAACACCCAAACAAACGACAACAAACTTAATTTCAGATCAAAAAAAGTGGGAAGCAACGATTTCGAAATGACTTTCAGAATGTGTGACCTTATTTTTTTTTTTTTTTTTGTGAAAAGCACTCGACTATTTTACAAAGGAAACATCAAAAATAACTGGAGTTTCCATGGCTGGGACGACAATGGTGAGAACGTAAAGAGATTAGTGGGAAACTCAAGTCCAAAACCTTCAGTTTTTGTTTTCATTGATTTATTTACTATTCACTGATTTAAAAAAAAATCTTTTCCATTGAAATAATTATGAACATCCCCCATCCCTTATCTCTTTACTCTCTTTACCCTGCCTATCCATTATTGTCACGCTCCCCGCCTTTTCTTTGGTTCTTCTTCTTTATGTGTCGTGTCCCCTCAGAACGTAAGCGATCATGATTCTCCATATCTTCCTGTCTCTTTTTTAGCTCTGAATGAACTTTGTCTTTTTATCCCTTAAACCCTGTTCCATCATCCATTTACTCAAGCTCATTAGGTATGTTAAATGTTGTTTGCCTCTGTCCCTCTTGCCCGCTATCTGTCTTGTGAGTATCAGATTTTCCAAGCCATCCTTCCTAGTTATGTGCCCCAGAAACCTCTTACTGGAGTTAAGTATTCCTTTTTGTTTCCATTTCCTCAAAAATGTCGTCGTTGCTCATGTTTAGTTCATGGTATCTTCAGTATCCTTCTGTAGAAACACATTTCTGTTGCTTCAAGTCTCTTCTTCATCTTTGAGAAGATTGTCCAGAATTCACTGCTATATAGGAGGACAGATATTACGTAACAATTCAGTACTCTTTTCTTTGTTTCCAACGAAGGTTTTGTCTTTCGTAATACTCTGCTTAGCATTTGAAATGCATTTTTGACTATCTTAACGGGTCTTCGGATTTTTCTTAAACTCCGTCGTTGGTCACATATTCGGCCCATGTTATCCTCAGCATCCTTCTTCAGAAACACATTTCTGTTGCTTCAAGTCTCTTCTTCATCTTTGAGGAGATTATCCGACACTCGATGCCATACAGCAGGCCAGATATCACATAGCAGTTTGGTACTTTTTTCATTGTTTCTAGCAACGTTTTTATATTCAAACCTCGGTTTTGTCCACTTTTAGTCCTTTAGACATCATTCTGGAGTGTGCCCCATACTCCACGGTGGTGTCTATAGGAATCTCAGCAACACGTGGCCTTCTTGGGGTGGTTTCAATGGCAAATGACTTTTTATGAGATGAAGTTGTTAACCCCATGCCCAACCGGTTTTATGCCTGGTTTTCGCTTACAGTACCCGATGTTTCTAAGCTGTTACCCATCTAAGTACTGACCGTGTTCGACACTGTTTAACTTCGGTGATCAACAGAGAACAGATGTTTAAACGGGATTTGACCGTTAACTTACGCTCTTAACAGATTCGAAGAGAAATGAAATTAACATGAAAAATCTACAGGGTGTCCCTAAAGTCAGGTCATATTGCAAAATTATATATATTTAAATAATGAAATTTTCAACATGTTATTGAATTGGAATATTAATAAATAACCTCTTCAATATGATTTCCATGATTTGTGACGCAAAATTTGATGCGCATTTTGCACGCGAACTCAATGCAATAACTGTACACTGCCATCAATTTTAGCACATACACTTTTTATGTGTTCAGTCAAGTGTGTTGCATTAAATACGCCTTCTCTTTTAGCATACCCCAAAAGAAGAAGTCAGTTCTTTCTTTATTCGACAAAACCCTGTTTAATCTGTGGGGGTAAAAAATATATTTAATGAAATTTCCGTTGTGTCCAGACTTTAAGCGTACCCTGTACAATTGACAAATTAATTCTTCTTATCAATCTTTTATTTTAATTAAATTTCACCTTTTACTAGATAATAATTGAATGGAGATGGTTACAATCGAATTAGTTTACAAATTGAATTCCTGAATTTAATGAGAGTTCTTGTAAGTTCAATCCCTGATCAGGGCAGAATGCATAAGCGGAGCGAATAATAACTGACCATTACTAAAATAAGAACCAGACGACATACCCCCTAGACATAAGTGGTGGAGCGAGAACAACCTAGCACCGTAGATTGAATAAAGGGTTCAATTCGTAATTCCAGCTCGAAATTCCCGGTAGGTTATCTGGTTCGGTATACTCTTGATGAAGGCCAGGGGACACAAACGGTTGAAGCGTTGTGACCGATCGATCACAAATCCTGTGATCCATCAGAGTCGTAGATCAGTAGAAGTGGTGTTTCTTGGGCTCGATAGCTTGACGGAATCCAACCTTCTCCAGACCGGTTTGAATTCAAAGTTTTCCTTCTCCTAGACCGGTTGCCACCCAAGGTTATAGAATCCAGTCTGCCCTGCTGTTTACCTAGAGCTGTGGAGAGAAGAGGATTCATACCTTTGCCAAGGGTATTAGCACGGATACATTACTGTTGAAACTTGACTAATGCATGGAATAATAATGCAACACAAAATGTACTTAGAACAAAATGTATTGAAACAAGAAAGTGTACACAATATTTACATATAGTCTTTTGTATATTCCTGGTAAGACCGTTCCTGGAGAATGTGTTGACTGAGTCGCAGTCGGGCAGAGTCTCTGGTTGAATCTCTTGATTCCTTCCTCTCTTCCCGGTACCAACCATATTTATATGGTCGGTACTCCACTATGCAAATTAGGCGGATCCTACCACAACAATTACATTAGAATGTAATGGATCAGACTAGAATTCGAACTCGGCTCTCGGATTCCTCAATCCGAGTTGCTATCCCACACTTCTGTGATAACAACAGCAAAGATGAGGATAATAGTCCGCGTGTAAATAATCCAAAAAATGATTCTCAAAGTATTTTTTTTCTTGCTTTGTTTTAGGTTTTCAGCTAAAACTGTTAAGAGTTCTGGTAATCCGATTAGATTAACCGCCCCCCCCCTATAAGGAAATATTAGTCCTTCATTCACTGAATAGTTAGCGTTACTCTCGACTGACATTTATAAAATCCTTCGCTTCTGCAGGAAAATCTGTTTCTTAATTCTATTACTGCTTGCGTGTCGTTGCACTGGATAGCGTCTCGAGTTTGTTATGTTCACATACGCGCAAATGCCATTGAAATGGTATGAATGCATCACTTCTCCCGCCCCATCCCCCAGCTATTTGGTAAAAAAAGCAGGTCAAAAAAAGTTTAGATTATGGAGAATATTTTTCAAAATGTTTAAAATTACTGAGCAGTCAAACATTATATAAAAAAGACGATCATGTTATATTCCTCAAGTATTTTTCATTTATAATAGCTGTAGAAAACAAAAGGTAAACTTAACGCCTGTCATTCAAGCTGTCAACATCTTAAATAGATATTTACCTCCGTTTTAAAAATGTATTTCTGCGATATTTTAAACTTAAAGTAATATTTGTTTCAAATTTGGTTAATTAAACTTTAAATCAGCTAATATTCCTCGAGTAAAGTTTCAGAAAAGTATATTTTATCTCTAAAAGATTTTTAATAAAGAGAATTCCATTGTGATGACAGATAGCTTAAAATAGCGCTAAAATCAGTAATGTTTAATGTTTTCAAAATAAAATACAGCAAATTATTTCACTCATTAGTAATATTAAATTTAATCTATTAGCTTGAAATTACAACTAAAATAAAAGCGTCAAGAAAAATTTTCATTTCTAAAAATTCATTTTAAACTTTATTATAGTGTTTCTTTATAGGGTTACTTTAAACTGTAGATATAGGGTTTCTTTATAGGGTTACTTTAGATTTTAGGTATACGGTTTCTTTATAGGGTTACTTTAAACTGTAGATATAGGGTTTCTTTATAGTGTTACTTTAAAGTTTAGGTATACGGTTTCTTTATAGGGTTACTTTAAACTGTAGATATAGGGTTTCTTTATACGGTTACTTTAGATTTTAGGTATACGGTTTTTTTATAGGGTTACTTTAAACTGTAGATATAGGGTTTCTTTATAGGGTTACTTTAGAATGAGGCAATGCCGAGAGAATTAGAAGTCCTACCAGGATTCATTATTGGTAGCCACAATGTTAATTTAAGTTATGCAGGTAACATAGTGTTGATAAAAGATAGCTTTCGGATATCTTGTCATGAAATTTGAATTAAATTAAAGTTGACAATTTAAATTTATTTCTTGTCCGCTGACCTGAGGTGAAACAAATACATTGAATCAATAGCTTCATGTACCGGCAGGAAAGTTGAATTTCTATGTCGTGTCAGAAAGTTTTTCTCGTCTGAGTCTATCTTTCAAATCTATAAATCAACCACCAGTCCTTGCATTGAATATTGCTGTCATATATGGTCTGGTACACCCCCGCTGCACGTCTCGAGGTCCTCGGCAAAATCCAGAGACGGATATGCAATGTGATAGGTCCTGATCTGGCATCTCGTCTACAGTCGCTCTCTCACAGACGTGCTGTGGCTTCCCTCTGTCTCTTCTACAAGTATTTTCACGGCAACTGCTCCGACGTGGTACTTTTGCAGGTTGCCAGGCTGCATGAATTTAACCGTGCTACTAGGTTGGCATCTCGGTCTTACCCATTCACTGTCGAAACGTCTAAATACCCCAAGAGCTTCTTCTCTCGCACCTCTCGCCTGTGGAACTCCTTTCCTCTTACTTGCTTCGATGATGAATATAATCTTCAAATATTCGAATGTAATGTCAATCGACATCTTCTGATGCCTTGATCTTGTTCCCAGTCCTTCTCTTTATCCTTTTCCCAAACACGCCTCTTTACTCTTGTTCTCAGACCTCTGCAACTCTTTATGTGCTAATGGCGCTCCCATCTTGCTTGGGGTGAAATGCCTAAAAAAAAGTTCACGGTATATTTCGTTGTGGAAAGTATTACTTTACGATGAACTTAATCAAGTATAATGAAGGCTGTTCCAATAACTTGGACCGATTTTAGATGTGAATTAAACTTAAGCGTCTAATGATATTTTTTTTCTTTTTCTTTCAGATTTGACAACTTAAGTCTTTGTCAATTTCAACCACGGTAATATTAACAATCAAACAACGTGTTAAATTTTCAAGAGTGCAATTGGAAAATTTGTTCGTAAATTTAAACAAACTGGGTCGGTGGCAGATGTGGAAACACCATTGCGTGCTCGTTTACGCCGTTCAGCTGAAAACATTGCTGCAGTGCACAAGAATGTGGCCGGAAATGCAGACACCTCTATTCGTCATCGCGCGCTTGGGAAGAGAGTCGGAAGTAAATTTATTGTTCCATTCATATTCAGAGACCCAGACTGATTTATACTGATCGAACAACGAGGCCACTACCTCCTCCACAAAAACGTTACATCGTTTCCAATTGCATTCGATTATATTGACCAAAAAAAATCACGAAGTGCGTGAAATGAATTTCTGTTTGAACGACCATTTTTGTAATAGGCTTCGATAAGTTTAACATGTTGTTTAATTGTTAAACTTTCCATGGTTGAAATTGTCAAAGACTTAAATTGTTAAATCTGAGAGAAAAAGAGAAAAAAAAATCATCTGATGCTTAAACTTAATTCACATTTAAAATCGGTCCAAGTTATTGGAACACACTTTATTATATTTGTACTTCATTTAAAAAGCAAATCACGTATTTTAATAGACTCTCAGAAGCCTCAAATCAAATAAAGAAATATTTACGGATGAGGGCCAACTGTAAACAAGAGAGCTATAGAAGCCCTCTCTCTCATAATCTTCTGTTTCCCCCTTCTCTTTCTGTTTCTGATTTTAAAAAAACAAAACAAAAAAACAAACAAAAAAAAAAAACGCAATCTCTGGGGAACTTTCACATAATTTCTGACCATAAAACCAGTATAAATCAGTCTGGATCTCTGAATATGAATGGAACAATAAATTTACTTCCGACTCTCTTCCCAAGGACGAGCAACAACGAACAACGAGGCCACTACCTCCTCCACTTTCAACTGTAACAACAATATCAGCAGAAGGTGATAACAAGCACTTGTACCAGAGTCTAGTCAGCCTAACACACGTTTGGGAGGATTGGGTAGTTGGGAGATAGAAAAAGAAAAGACTTGTGGGTGGATATTGTTTCGTTTTACGACATCCAATGGCGTCTATCGTTTGCCGTCTTCGGACGTCTTTTACGACAAATGCAACGGCAAGATGGTCGGGCTGACGATTTGCTTCGCCAACACCGACTGGCTGACGTCAGTTTAGACAAGGAATCATTAACTTATCGGGAACAATCAAGAAACAAACAGTAGCGCAGTAAATGAAAGTAACAAAATCCACAAAAGTAATTCTTTTTTGCCCTGTTGTTATAATTTCAGCTAATTGCAAGCAAAACAAAATGTCAGCTGAGTGCACATTTTACGTGAAGTGAAGAGAAATTTTGAGTACAACCTTTTACGAACTTCCCTTCACTATCTTTAAATCAAATAGCGGTCAATCGATTAAAAAAAAAAAAAATAATAAAATCGCCTTCTACACCACAAATTCTTGCATAAAAAACAACTAAATGCCGAATCACTGGGATATAGCATATCGTTTATATATATATATATATATATATATATATATATATATATATATATATATATATATATATACCAAGTATATAATAGGTGTATAACAATTACTATTCTTAAAAGAGTGCTCAATACAGAGTAGAGCAGATATAATTATTTATTTTTAAAAATTATATCATAAATATGTTATAAAATCACTACAAAATAGCCATTTTGTTTCAACACCTTTTGTATTGATTTTATAACATATTTATGTTATAATTTTTAAAAATAAATTATTATATATATATATATATATATATATATATATATATATATATATATATAGTATATCGTTTATATTTACTAGTATTAAGGTTCGCCTATTGTCCGGTTCACACTCCTTCCCCGTCTATTAAACAGGGGTCGGGTTTTATTCCTTCTTTCCTTAGGAGTGAGTTCCCGGTTCTTTCTAAAATATTCACATTGTCTTTCGCTCCTAATAGACCAGTGTTTCTCAACCTGGGTTCTCCGAGAACAGGTGAGATAAGCTAATGCACTTTTAACTTTTATTTAACTTCACATACGTAATATTACTGTTTACATTTATATTTTTAGTATATGATATTGGTTACTTATGTTTATTTTTTACGTTTTAGTTTAGAAATTTTTTGTGCGTGTTTGAATGAAAACTCCCTAATGAAGTATTATAAACGAACAGTATGAATTTTATTTAGCATTACCGAAAACTTTGACAAAGAAGTATTAATTTTTCCTTAAACCAGTTTATTCAAAAATATATTCTATGATATTTACCTCGTGAACTACGATGAAAATAAAATAAGATATGGTATATAATTTTGTTTTTGCGCAGGGTTTCCTTGAGATATGCAATTTATTTTCAGGGTTACGCAAGGGTAAAAAAGTTAAGAAACGCTGCAGTAGACGCTTAGATTTAGTGGCATTATCGTCTTGCTTGAGATGAAATAATTTTTAAAAATACCCATAAAACTTTCGCGCTTTTCCTATTTGAATTTTCTAATGAATCTTAATTCTTGATTTACTGACTGAACAAGCTCCTTGCTAGCTCTAAGAGTATAAAATACTCGGGAAAATTCACCGATTGCTAAGTTAAATATTTGAGCTTAGCAACTCTAAGAATTATAATATTTATTTTAATCGTTTCAACCCAAGTAAGCCGATAAAGCCACTAAGACGCGCAAGGACTGAGAGTAAAAGAAACTGAAAAATAGATTATTGGGGAGAGAGGACAAAAAGAAGAGGATTCGAGGAGACAGATGATGACAATTGACGCTGTATTTAAAATTTTGGAGATCGTAATAGACAAGAAACTAGGAAGCCAGAAAAGAGTTCCACAAGCGAGAAGTGTGAGAGAAGAAGCTGCTAGCATAGAACTTACGGTTACATCTAGAAATTTCAATTGTAAAATGATGAGACCCTTCCACCAATCTAGTACTATGTTTAAATTTATACAGTCTAGGCACCAAAAAGGAAAGTTCATCAGAACAATTACTATGAAGGTATAGAAAAAGCACAGGGAAGCGACGTTACGGCGATGGGAAAGTGACTGAAGCCGAGATGCCAGGTCAAGACCAATAATATTGCAGATTCTTCTTTGGATTTAGTCAAGAATCACTGAATAGACAGCAGAAATACCAGACCAGATGTGGCAGCAATATTCAGTGCATGGACGGATGGTAAAGTTATAAATATGGGAAGATTGTCTAGCGCGACACATTAATTTCAATCTGAACACTTGTCAGGAAAATATTTATAAAATGAGCACAGAGAAGTGACGTTAGAACGGTGGGTAGGTGTTTGAAGCCAAGATGCCAGGTTAGGACCGCTAACATTGCAGATTTTTCTTTGGACTGAGTCAAGATTCTTCATGACACATAGCAATAACACCGGCCCTATTATGGCGGCAGCATTTATTTATACCTAAAGAATTTTATCAACTAAAATTGTTATTGATTTTCTAAATATATCGCTGTATTGAAGAGTATCATACAAAATATGATATGAAACTGGTTTGAGAGTAGTGATGACATCTGCCTCAAATGCATCATAAACATTCAGCATGCTGAATTGATACATTTTAATCACTTTAAATACATTCGTTGATTGATTGATTTGTTTTTTTTTTACGGTTTATCAACCTTTCAGAGTTAGATGGAACAGTTAGCTTATTAGAGGCGAGGGTAGCGTGACGGTTATCGGCGAGTTCAATTTCTTGTTAATGTCGTTTAAAAAGGCATGAATTCATCTCCCTCTAGCTATATGTTAAATAGCAGAGACGTTCTTGCCTCGTGGTGGCAACTAGTCTAAGGGAAGGAAAATACTTAATTAAAAACACAACCTGAAGAAGGAAGGGATTATTTCGCCCAAGACACACCATTACTGCTTTAGCTGCAGTACATGATGGCTACGAGAAACCTGACGTGATATGGGAAGCGATGGGAACATGAGTAAATTTCAAAAACACTTCGTACATTTCGCTAAGATTTTGCAGAAGGTAATTTTGGAAACTTATGCGTAAGCGTTTTCTGCTAGAGATATCGGTTATGAATTTTCTGGTACCTCAAGCAGATGATTGATTAGTTTTTTACGGTTTATCAACCACTTTTTGCAGATTATTTAAAGCCAGAAAATATTTTGGGATTATAAGAATTTGGTGGAATATTAATGATATATTGATGCACGTCCTACTAATTAACCCATACATGGGGGAGAAGAGGTAGATTCATACATTTCCCAAGGATATTTACGCGTAAGAGAAAATAAGAAACCCAATTAGAATTGGAACTTGTCTTCCCGATTAACAATTCCGAATTATTATCCATTAACCCAACCACACGTCAAAACTTACAGCATTTGCTATTTGCAAGCAGTCACTCATTTAGGTACTGACCAGGCTCGATGTTGCTTAACATTGGTGGTCGTAAGCCTAAGATCACGTCATTTTACAGTTGAAATGGCTAATGTAACCGTAGTTTCTATGCTAACAGTTTCTTCTATCGTACTTCTTGCTTGTGGAACTCTCTTTCGGCTCCTTGCTTCTCAGTCAAACTTTGATCTTCAAATATTTAAATGCAATGTCAATCGTTATCTTCCGTTTTCTAAATTCCTGTTTTTTTTATTGTTTTCTCACATTAATAATGCTTTTTCTCTCACACTCAGTAACCCACTTGCGTCTTAGTGGCTTTATTGCCTTGCTTTGGGTGAAATGATAAAAAGATAACTATTTGTTGGCAATATTTATTTTATTCCACTTTCATTCATTATTTATTCGGTGAGCAGATTTGGTCATCACTCCTCCTCATACTGTAATGATTGTGGTTCATAGTGACATTCAAGGCAAAATAGTGTAATGGATTGCCGGTTCCTTTTTGGACTGGGGATGCAGAGGTTACCCCGTCCGTCCTCTTAGAAGTTTCTCCGCCCACTGGTAAAGCCACTGATCCCTGAGGATCAGTTCCAACGCCCAGGCTGACGACTGGCCAATGGCCGCTTTGCACAGGTGACTTGGAGGAGAGACGTTTCCCTTCACCGATCGGATCGGGAAGCCCTTACTCGGTTTATTCAGCAGGTCGATGCCGTTCACCGGGATGTGGCCGTTGCAGTACCCTTCTGGTGAGTACAGTTCCAATTCCCTTGAGTAAAGCAGGGTCGACCGCTTAGCTGCAAAGGTACTACCACCGACGATACTATACAGCACTTGGGCACCCCGAGGCGGTGTAATGGTTAGCAAGCTTGTCTCGCTAGCACAATTACTAATGAGTAGTGAGTTCGATCCTCACTGGGTGCCCCTTACTTTCGGCCTTGTGCCACATCCAAGCTACGCTTGGAAAATCTCCACACCATACAGCACTTGTTCGCTTTATACATTTAAGATGTCTATGTTGTATTCGTGTGCGGTCGGGTTTTATATAAAAATATAATCTGTAGAGAAACATTTCTAGTTAACTAATAAACCAAACATCGTTTTCTGCAGGCTTTATGGTAATTTCTTTCTCCGTCTATTAAACCACGTATAAGATTATTTTAATATTTATTACTTTTTTATGATATTTTATTACATAGATTTTTACTTAACGAAACAGTCAATTTACTTGTTGCCAAATTCTTACTCTGCCTCTGGAACATTCCCAACCGATGTCTCTCGCAGAAAACGCTGACGTATCAGTTTCCAGTATTACCTTCTGCAAAATGTTCTAGAAATCTGAGAAGCGTATTCGAAATCAAACTCAAATATTTATAGCTTCTCACATCACGTCACGATTCCTGTAAGCATCATGTACTGCAACCTGTGGCCTATCTTGGGCGAGATAAGGAGCTTACGGCCACATTACGTCGAAACAAAGGTTTCCGTACAACCACCGAATTTACGAAAAGTCGAGCCTGGTTATTATCTAGATTGGTGACCGACTGAAAATGCCAAATGCTTTAAGCTTGGACGTGCGGGGTTATATGGCTTACGACCACATCATGTTGAAACACCGGCTCCTTTACGTTCACTAAATTTAAGCAACAATAACGTAAAAAGACAAAAAAGCGTAATGTAACAGTTTATAATATATATATATATATATATATATATATATATATATATATATATATATATACATATGTGTGTGTATGTGTTGGGGTGAAAATGTATAGAAAATAGGAAAAGAACTGGTTAGGTAAATAATCCAAAGTTCTTTAGTATTTTAGTTATTTTTTAAAAATAGTGCTCCATACAAAAGTAGAGCATAAATATAATTATTTATTTAAAAATATGATTACAACTCGCAAACGAGTTGGAATCATATATATATATATATATATATATATATATATATTAAGAAAAACAGACCACTTTAATGTACCATTATAATAATTTATTTCACTAGAGCCCTTTTAAAGGACGCCGGATAATCTGATAGCACTTCCAAAAATGAAATGAAACGAATATATATATATATATATATATATAGAGCCCTAGAGTACATGCACCAGATATCAGCTGTAAAGTCATTGATAATGCGTTCACGTTCCTCCTGGGTGATCGTTTAAATCTTTGTGATGGTTATCCCCAATGCAGCAGTGGTTCGTGGCTTGCCCTGGTAGATGTTGTCCTTGAGGAAACCCCTGAGAGTAAGAAATCTAGGGAAGGGTTCAGTTCAGGCGAGTGAGGTGTCCATTTCACTTCAGCTTTGCGGCTGATGAGATGATCCCCCAAACTTTTCAGAGCCAAGTTATGACAACATTAGCAATATGAGTCGGAGCGCCATCCTGCTGGAACCATTGTTCCTCCTCATCAAGGTCCTCACGTTCCCCGAGCTCTCCTCATCTCTGAGGCCGCTGCTGGATTGTGAAACACCCTGTACATGGCAAGACAGCGCCATCTACCGTAAAACTTTCTTTAAATTTAACTTGAGGATTTGCGGACATATGTTTATGTGGACTTTTGTCCTTGCTTTGGTGCGTGGAACCCGCCCCCAATGTTTGTAAAAGTATTTTTCACTTCCTTTTCTGAGCCAGTGCGTACATATAAAAGGAATTGCTTACACGAACACGACAAAAAAACTCGGTATTAAGGTAGGTAATTTTTTTATAGTAATTTCCTCAATGTTTTGAATAACACCTAGTTTATTCAAAATAACCATATCAATAGATTTGCCCATCTTATGACTTTTTTACGCCTCATAAATAAATAAAACGCAAATATTGATTATTGGATTGGACAATAGAAATTTTATACAGACACTTTAATATTCTTTAATATTATGTCCCTTCGAAAATAAAGGTGACATGGCTCCCAACAGGTCTCTTTTCTTTATCTTCGATTTGCCTTGGCTTCTTGTAAATATTGGTGCAGTAGTTTCCTGTTGCTTTCTCCACGCTCTGGAATTCAGAATTTTACTTCCCTAATTGACAGCCAAGGCCTAATATTTGATACATAGCTGGAGAGAGAAGAGGCTGATTCCTGCATTTCCCAAATGTAATCTTCTAAAACGGAATACAACAGTCTAGTCCGGAATTTGAACTCGTCTCTACGATTTTAATTTTCGCGCCGATAATTGTTATAGTACCTAAACGATATTTGTACTGGTATTTCTACGATACTTATTATAGCACCTATACGATGTTTGTTATAGCAATTTTTCGATACTTATTATAGAACGTACACGATACTTGTTATAGCAATTATACGTTACTTGTTATAGCACATATACGATGCTTGTTATAGTACCTATACGATGCTTGTTATAGTACCTATACGATACTTGTTATAACACCTTGTAAAAGGGAATACAACGGTCTAGTCCGGAATTTGAACTCGTCTCTAAGATTTCAATTTCCGCGCCGATACTTGTTATAGTACATAAACGATATTTGTAATGGTATTTGTACGATACTTGTTATAGCACCTATACGATATTATTAATTGTTATAGCACATACACGATACTTATTGTAGCAATTATACAATACTTGCTATAGCACATATAGGAAACTTGTTATAGCAATTATACAATACTTGTTATAGCACATATACGAAACTTGTTATAGCAACTATTCGATGCTTATTATATCACATATACAATACTTGTTATAGCACCTATACGATACTTGTTATGTTACCTATACATACGTCACAGGAATAGAAACCCTTTATAAATTTCTGAAACATTTAACTTTTTGAGTTCACAGTAATTAAATCTCTCTCTCTCTCTCTCTCTCTATATATATATATATATATATATATATATATATATATATATATATATATATATATATATATATATATATATATATATATATATATATATATATATATATATATATATATATAGACACATTCGAATGTCGATATATGGTGAGAATAAACGTCAGAATAAATGGTGTATATATGCAGTCAGTGTTTTATGGTTAAATGGTGGATTATTTCTAAAGTTCAAAATACTTAAATATGCATATATTTTTTACGATATCCTACATGTATAATATCTAATTGTCGGCCCCAGTTGAAGTATCATTGTGTTTGTGGGTATAAGTGCCAATATGTTGTGATCAGGATTGCCACTAAAGCCTGATTTGATTCAATTCGCTGGTGACATTTCAATTACGTGAAGCCGGGTCCCATTACCATTTAACTTTTATTGCTATCAGATAAGTACTTTTTGAAAAGTTGGATTTAGTATTTCTTTATAAGGATTACTAACAAGTAAATTGGGAAGAAAGAACGAAAGAAAGAAAGAAAAAGAAAGAAAATAGAAGGGAAATGTGAAAAGAGGAAGGAAGAAAGAAAGATCGAAATAAAAAGAAAGAAAGAAATTCAGAAAGTATGAAAGAATAAAAGAAAGACAGAAAGAAAGAAGGAAAGTGTAAGGAAAGAGTAAAACTGAAGAAAGAATGAATTGAGAGAAAGAAAGAAAAAACAGATAAGAAAGAAAGAAAGAAACAAACAAACAGCAGATAAGAAAGAAAGAAAGAAAGAAAGAAAGAAAGAAAGAAAGAAAGAAAGGGTAAGGAAAAAGTAAAACTGAAAAAATGAATTACGAGAAATAAAGAAACAAGAGAAAAGAAAGAAAGAAAGAAAGAAAGAAAGAAAGAAAGAAAGAAAGAAAAGGGTAAGGAAAAAAATAAAACTGAAAAATGAATTACGAGAAATAAAGAAACAAGAGAAAAGAAAGAAAGAAAGAAAGAAAGAAAGAAAGAAAGAAAGAAAGGGTAAGGAAAAAGTAAAACTGAAAAAATGAATTACGAGAAATAAAGAAACAAGAGAAAAGAAAAGAAAGAAAGAAAGAAAGAAAGAAAAGAAAGAAAGAAAGGGTAAGGAAAAAGTAAAACTGAAAAAATGAATTACGAGAAATAAAGAAACAAGAGAAAAGAAAGAAAGAAAGAAAGAAAGAAAGAAAGAAAGAAAGAAAGAAAGAAAGAAAGGGTAAGGAAAAAGTAAAACTGAAAAAATGAATTACGAGAAATAAAGAAACAAGAGAAAAGAAAGAAAGAAAGAAAGAAAGAAAGAAAGAAAGGGTAAGCAAAAAGTAAAACTGAAAAAATGAATTACGAGAAATAAAGAAACAAGAGAAAAGAAAGAAAGAAAGAAAGAAAGAAAGAAAGAAAGAAAGAAAGAAAGAAAGAAAGAAAGGGTAAGGAAAAAGTAAAACTGAAAAATGAATTACGAGAAATAAAGAAACAAGAGAAAAGAAAGAAAAAAGAAAGAAAGAAAGAAAGAAAAGAAAGAAAAGAAAGAAAGAAAGAAAGAAAAGGGTAAGGAAAAAGTAAAACTGAAAAAATGAATTACGAGAAATAAAGAAACAAGAGAAAAGAAAGAAAGAAAGAAAGAAAGAAAGAAAGAAAGAAAGAAAGAAAGAAAGAAAGGGTAAGGAAAAAGTAAAACTGAAAAAATGAATTACGAGAAATAAAGAAACAAGAGAAAAGAAAGAAAGAAAGAAAGAAAGAAAGAAAGAAAGAAAGAAAGAAAGAAAGGTGAAAATGAAGGGCTAAAATGTAGAAAAATGAGATGGAAGAAAAAAGAGAAAGTGATGAAATTAAGATTTGGAAGAGAGAAGAAAAGAATAGAGAGAAATGAAGAAAAAAATATGAAGAAGGAAAGAGAAAAACCCCAAAAGCAGAAAAACTATAACATAGAACAAAAGTGAACGGGAAAGAAACTCTTGTTGAAAGTTAACAGCCTAAAACTAGATATAAGTCTACTAACCAATGCACTAATCGTGGTATAATGGTTCGCTAACTTCTTTCAATTATGATTGAGTAGTTAGTTCGATCCTCGACAGGCACTTCATACATTGGGCCTTGCATCACATCTAAGCTGCCTTCAGTAAATTATTATAATTGCAGGAACCTGCTTACATTTTATAATTATATGAACACTTGTCCTGAATGGATTCTGGTGTAAATGTATCGCTTTTCTTATTGTACATTTTCTGTCGTGGCACTGAAAAACAAATTAATTTTGATTAGTCTTTCTGGATTTGCACGCGTTTAGGTTGCGATAAATTAGAATTAAAATGTTTTATATTTATTAAAAAAGAAAAAAAAATATCTATAGAATAGCGAAATTGGAATTTTCTGGAATTTCAGTTTTTCAACACTAAAATAAGAAAATATAAGCTTTATTACTATTACGCCAGGAACAATAGAAACATGTTCTTCTGCGCCACTTCAGATTATTAGTTTTAGCGTTCCTATACCCAAAGGCGATTAATTTTTGGTTTCAATGGATCAACATCCACCAGTCATGTTTCATGAATAATAATGGCTAAGGAATATGAAACGGTTCATTATAATTCCAGCGCCACAAAATACCTAACTCCTACCGCCATGTTCTATTATACAAGAGTCAATTCAGAGCAAAATCGGTGTCTTGCTCCCATATCTGGGCCAGTGTCCAGCTTTGATAGAGTAAATTGGGAAGAAAGAAAAAAGAAAGAATGAATGACAGAAAAAGAAAGAAAATAGTGGGAAAATATTAAAAGAGAAAGAAAGAAAGAACGAAATGAAAAGAAAGAAAGAAATGAAAAGAAATAAATATAGAAAAATGAAAGAATAATATATATGAAAAGAAAGAAAGAAAGAAACAATAGATAAGAAAGAAATGAAAAGAAAGAAATGAAAAAAATAAAGAAAGAAAGAAAGAATAAAATATATGAAAAAAAAAGAAAGAAAGAAATGACCGATAAGAAAGAAAGAAAGAAAGAAATAAAGAAAGAATGAAAGAATAAAATATATGAAAAAAAAAAGAAAGAAAGAAATGACCGATAAGAAAAAAAGAAAGAAAGAAAGAAAGAAAGAAAGAAAGAAAGAAAGAGGAAGGATAAAGAAACGCAGAAAGAAATGAAATGAGAGAAATAAAGAAACAGCAGTAAGGCGGGAAAGACAGACAAAAATAAAGAAAGAAAAGATTGAAATAAAGAAAGAAAGATAGAGGGAAAGAAATGTGTAAAAGAATGAAAGAATGATATAAAAAAGCAAAGACGGGGGAAATATAAAATAGAAAGAATGAAAGTACGGAATGAAAGGAAAGAAAAAAAAGAAAAAAGAAAGAAAATAGAGGGGGATATAAAAAGAGAAAGAAAGAAAGTGGAAGTAAAAAGTAAAACTGAAACAAATGAAGCAAGCAAACAAACAACGGATAAGAAAGAAAGAAAGAAAGAAAGAAAGAAAGAAAGAAAGAAATAAAGAAAGAAAGAAAAAGAAACAAAGAAACAAAGAAACAATAGATAAGAAAGAAAGAAAGAAAGAAACAAACAAACAACGGATAAGAAAGAAAGAAAGAAAAAAAGAAAGAAAGAAAGAAAGAAAGAAAAAAGAAAGAAAGAAACAACAGATAAGAAAGAAAGAAAGAAAGAAAGAAAGAAAGAAACAAACAAACAAACAACGGATAAGAAAGACTTCAAAATCGATTACGCGGCCTTGTGAATGATGAATTATTTTCCACACTGCGACCTTTATTCCGCAGTCGAAACCTTGCTGCGCTGTGATAAATATTCTAACGAATTACATTCCTTAGACCCACCATCTCAAAACTTCACAACGAGGACCTGCCATGACATGTACACAGTGGCAAATTATCTCCCTTTCCTTCGTGTTCCCTTAGCAAGGAATACATTTCTCTCAGTTTCTTCCCCAGAGCTGTTACTTTCTGGAACACACTCCGGAGAGGATAGTTCCCCAACTACTAGAATTTTCAAATCTAGGTTCAACCGTTGCGTATTCTACGTATTATATGCACTTCCCGTTTCTCCCTTGTCCCTCTCTTGCAATAATCTGACTTTATCTTGAGTGGCCCTCGAGCCTTGTATTGGACGTACAAAAGTAAAACAATTAATAAATAAATACACCATTTGTACATCTATGGTTATTTTCTAAGCAAAGATGCGGCACAAGGCCTAAAATATGGGGGCACGGAGTGAGGAACGAACTCATTATCCAGTCGCAATTGTTCTAACGAGACAAGCCGTCTGTCCATTACATCATGTCGAGGTGCGCCGATTTGTACGTCTATGGTTTTATATTTAAGAAGTCGTTTCTAGTCAGTTGGTTATTCGCTAAGTCCTCCTATGGTTATATCCTTACCTTCATCATCATCCTTTTAAACCAGCGTTTCGTGGACAGACGCTGCACGAGTGGAACGTACATCTTACAAATGGAATACGAAGACGTTGGTTCGCTGCAATCTGCATATCATGGCGGGTCTTAGCCGTGAAGGGTAGAAATGGTGGAACTAAGGAATGTAGTTCGTCTGAATACTTTTCATAGAAATAGCGATAGAGTAGCGAGAGGCAGAGTTAGGGTTAGTGATAGAGCAGCCAAAGGCAGGGTTAGGGTTAGTGATAGAGCAGCCAAAGGCAGGGTTAGGGTTAGTGATAGAGCAGCCAGAGGCAGGATTAGGGTTAGTGATAGAGCAGCCAGAGGCAGAGTTAGGGTTAGTGATAGAGCAGCCAGAGGCAGAGTTAGGGTTAGTGATAGAGCAGCCAGAGGCAGGGTTAGGGTTAGTGATAGAGCATCCAGAGGCAGAGTTGGGTTTAGTGATAGAGCAGCCAGAGCAGGAGTTAGGGTTTAGTGATAGGCAGCCAGAGGCAGAGTTAGGGTTAGTGATAGAGCAGCCAGAGGCAGGATTAGGGTTAGTGATAGAGCGGCCAGAGGCAGAGTTAGGGTTAGTGATAGAGCAGCCAGAGGCAGGTTAGGGTTAGTGATCCAGCCAGAGGCAGGGTTAGGGTTAGTGATATAGAGCATCCAGAGGCAGGGTTAGGTTTAGTGATGAGCAGCCAGAGGCAGGATTAGGGTTAGTGATAGAAAGCATCCAGAGGCAGGGTTAGGGTTAGTGATAGAGCAGCCAGAGGCAGGGTTAGGGTTAGTGATAGAGCAGCCAGAGGCAGGGTTAGGGTTAGTGATAGAGCAGCCAGAGGCAGGGTTAGGGTTAGTGATAGAGCAGCCAGAGGCAGGGTTAGGGTTAGTGATAGAGCAGCCAGAGGCAGGGTTAGGGTTAGTGATAGAGCAGCCAGAGCAGAGGCAGGGGTTAGAGGTTTAGGGATAGAGCAGCCAGAGGCAGGGTTTAGGGTTTGATAGTGATAGAGCAGCCAGAGGCAGGATTAGGGTTAGTGATAGAGCAGCCAGAGGCAGGGGTTAGGGTTGGTGATGAAACAGCCAGAGGCAGGGTTAGGGTTAGTGATAGAGCAGCCAGAGGCAGGGTTAGGGTTAGTGATGAGCAGCCAGAGGCCGGGGTTGGGTTTAGTGATAGAAACGGCCAGAGGCAGGATTAGGGTTAGTGATAGAGCAGCCAGAGGCAGGGGTTAGGGTTAGTGATAGAGCAGCCAGAGGCAGAGTTAGGGTTAGTGATGAAACAGCCAGATGCAGGATTAGGGTTGAGTGATAGAGCAGCCAGAGGCAGGGGTTAGGGTTAGTGATAGAGCAGCCAGAGGCAGGTTAAGGGTTAGTGATAGAGCAGCCAGAGGCAGGATTGGGGTTAGTGATAGAGCAGCCAGAGGCAGGATTAAGGTTAGTGATAGAGCAGCCAGAGGCAGGGGTTAGGGTTAGTGATGATAGACAGCAAAAACAGGGGTTAGGTTTAGTGATAGAGGCAGCCAGAGGCAGGATTAGGGTTAGTGATAGAGCATCCAGAGGCAGGGTTAGGGTTAGTGATAGAGCAGCCAGAGGCAGAGTTGGGGTTGAGTGATAGAGCAGCCAGAGGCAGGGTTAAGGTTAGTGATAGAGCAGCCAGAGGCAGGGGTTGGGTTTAGTGATAGAGCAGCCAGAGGCAGGGGTTAGGGTTAGTGATAGAAACGCAGCCAGAGGCGGGGTTTGGGTTTAGTGATAGGTAGCCATGAGGCAGGTTAGGGTTAGTGATAGAGCAGCCAGAGGCAGGGTTAAGGGTTAGTGATAGAGCAGCCAGAGGCAGGAGTTAGGTTTAGTGATAGAGCAGCCAGAGGTAGGATTAGGGTTGGTGATAGAAACGCAGCCAGAGGGGTTAGGGTTAGTGATAGAGCAGCCAGAGGGCAGAGTTAGGGTTAGTGATAAAAGCAGCCAGAGGCAGGGTTAGGGGTTAGTGATAGAGCAGCCAGAGGCAGGGTTGGGTTTAGTGATAGAGCAGCCAGAGGCAGGATTAGGGTTAGTGATGAAGCAGCCAGAGGCAGGGTTAGGGGTTAGTGATAGAGCAGCCAGAGGCAGGTTAGGGGTTAGTGATAGAGCAGCCAGATGCAGGATTAGGGTTAGTGATAGAGCAGCCAGAGGCAGGGTTAGGGTTAGTGATAGAGCAGCCAGAGGCAGGTTAAGGGTTAGTGATAGAGCAGCCAGAGGCAGGATTAGGGTTAGTGATAGAGCAGCCAGAGGCAGGATTAAGGTTAGTGATAGAGCAACCAGAGGCAGGGTTAGGGTTAGTGATAGAGCAGCCAAAGGCAGGGTTAGGTTTAGTGATAGAGCAGCCAGAGGCAGGATTAGGGTTAGTGATAGAGCATCCAGAGGCAGGGTTAGGGTTAGTGATAGAGCAGCCAGAGGCAGAGTTAGGGTTAGTGATAGAGCAGCCAGAGGCAGGGTTAAGGTTAGTGATAGGCAGCCAGAGGCAGGGTTAGGTTTTAGTGATAGAACAGCCAGAGGCAGGGGTTAGGGGTTAGTGATAGAGCAGCCAGAGGCAGGGTTAGGTTTAGTGATAGAGCAGCCAGAGGCAGAGTTAGGGTTAGTGATAGAGCAGCCAGAGGCAGGGTTAGGGTTAGTGATAGAGCAGCCAGAGGCAGGGTTAGGTTTAGTGATAGAGCAGCCAGAGGCAGGATTAGGGTTAGTGATAGAGCAGCCAGAGGCAGGGTTAGGGTTAGTGATAGAGCAGCCAGAGGCAGAGTTAGGGTTAGTGATAGAGCAGCCAGAGGCAGGGTAAGGGTTAGTGATAGAGCAGCCAGAGGCAGGGTTAGGGTTAGTGATAGAGCAGCCAGAGGCAGGGTTAGGTTTAGTGATAGAGCAGCCAAAGGCAGGGTTAGGGTTAGTGATAGAGCAGCCAGAGGCAGGGTTAAGGTTAGTGATAGAGCAGCCAGAGGCAGGGTAAGGGTTATTGATAGAGCAGCCAGAGGCAGGGTTAAGGTTAGTGATAGAGCAGCCAGAGGCAGGGTTAGGGTTAGTGATAGAGCAGCCAGAGGCAGGGTAAGGGTTAGGGATAGAGCAGCCAGAGCCTTGAGCCGTTTCGTCTGTGGGAAAGGGGTTGTTGAGTGGAAAATAATTAATCACCCACAAGAAAACGGAGACGCTATTGGACTCCATCGAGACTAGAAATTAAAGGCTAGGCAGCTCCATTACTCCATTTTAAGTCTGATCTGACTCTTATAAAAACCGAGAATATTAGGAGGAGTCAGGTATTTACTAGAGCGGTACAGGGAGCCGATCATTTTTCCAGCATCTTTAGCGATGGATCGTGTGTACGAATTCCACTTGAAATGTAAGGGAACAAATGAGAACGGAACAAGAAATTTTATTTCCCTGACAAAATTAACAATTCCGAGCCATTATGCATTAAACCACCCACACATGTTGGCAATTAAAATAATGAAGAACAGGTTTTGTTAATTTTTCGTATGTACACTTATTTTGTAGATACACTATATTTTATTTTAAAATTAAAATAATCGTATCCAAGTGTCAAAAACTATCAGCAGACGTGTTGTCGTCTGCTATTTTAATGATTTTTTTGGATTTTTTTTATCGCAAACGTATTTTATCGTCTGCTTTAGTAATGGTTTTTATATACTAGCGGGAAAAGAAAAGAAAGGGTAACTGATCAGTTTATTTTGCCCATATAAGGTTTTTGCGTTCGTATGGAAATTGACTCGTTTAAATTTAGTCAAGCCTTGGAGATGCTCATAAAAGAGAGTTAGCACCTTTTTTTTTTTTTCGGTTGGGGGCCTTTGGTCTGCGCGTTTAGCCAGGATGGAGAGTAACATCATCATCCTTTCCTCCCTCAACACAAGAAAGTCCGTCGGCAACAGCAGCAGGGGGTCATCAACGTCTCCATGACGACTGACAACTATACAATTGAACGAAAGATATATTCACGCTGAAACCCTGCTTCAACAACTTAGATGTTTTGCGAAGAAAGCGGTTTCTTCACCTTTCAAGGAAACTTCTCGTGTAAACCAAAATAATTCATTTTTACATATTTTAAAAACCGTTATTAAGCCCCCTTAGTGGTCGCATGAAACATTAAAAAACAGCTCTCGTTGAGATATTCTTTCATTCCACTAGTAAGTACAAAAATTTGTTTTATTCACATGTTTCATGCTAAATGGCTGGGAATAATCCCATAGCACTTAAACCAACTATTACCGCAATTCAAGTATCGTTCATTAATGTCTACATCTGACAGTTGTTTATATTGTAAATAAATTTTCTCTTTCTTATTTCTATTGACATCAAGCGTTTGTCCTTTATTTTCTTGGCTGTCTTTGTTTACATTACTAAACTTCATATCGGACTTATTCTAGAACAAGAGGAATTTCTCGATAATACACTTTCAAGTTACAAGCAATTCTTTTCGACTATTATCGTCCAGTAAACATTCGAGATCGCAGGCGTCAACTTCCTTTTTTTCCAGATATACTACAAGCTTACAGTACCTGATATTCCCAAGCGGTTACCCATTTAGGTACTGACCAAATCTGACATTGCTTAACTTCGGTGATCGTACGGAAATTAATGTTCCAACGTGATATGTCCGTAAGACCATTATACCATCCGCACATCCAAGCTTACAGTACCTGGTATTCCCAAGCGGTCACCCATCTAGGTACTGACCAAATCTGACGTTGCTTAACTTCGGTGATCGTACCGAAACTGGTGTTTCAACGTGATATGGCCGTAAGCCCATTATACTATTCGCACATTGATGCTTACATTACCTGGTATACCCTTTATTTCGCTCACTGTTCTAGTTCCACGTGCCATGGACACATGGCACAGTGGATAAAGGCGTTAGTTAGATCCAGTGACAGAACCCAAAGAGTGTAAGTTCAATACCCGGTTAAGTCAGTGGAGAGGAGAATTAATAGGAGATAACTGATAACTGACATCCATTAAACATGGCACGTGAAACTAGAACAGTCTACACCAGTGAACGAAATAAAGGGTTCAGTTCGACATTCCAACCACCTGAAGAAGGCCGGTTGGTACAACGGCCGAAACGTTGTAATAGATATGGCGACAAAGATGAGGACAATAGTTCGAATAATGTAAATAGTGTACATAATACCTCATCTCAGAAATATAGACAGATACTAGGGGACAATTGTATTAGAGTATTAGGGGACACTTTAATTAGATTATTAGGTGACAATTGTATTAGATTATTAGGGGACACCAATTAGATTATTGGAGACAATTCAATTAGATTATTAGGGGACACTTTAATTAGATTTTGCTCCCAAAGAAGATGGAAAACTGTGCATCGCATTTTAGATCCTTCTAAGTTATATGAGATTTTTCCCTGGTATCCCAGCTACATGAATTTTAAGTGTGATACTAGATTGGCAATTAGGTCCCACCCGTTTACTGTTGAAATAACTAAATACAACAGCCACTTCTACTCCAACAGTTTCCTTTCTCGTACTTCCCAACAGTGGAACTCCCTTGCGTTGTCTCGCTTCCGTACAATATTCAAAAATTAAAATGTAACGTCAATCGCCATCTTCTGTCTTCTTGAACGCCTTTCATTTTTGTCCTCTCCTCAATCCTCCCTATTCTCAGTCTTTTCTCTCACTTTCACTCCCTGTAACGCCCTGTGTACTAGTAGCATTCCTGCCTTGTTTGAGATGAAATGATTAAAACTTTTTTTTAGATTCAATAATATCTAAAAAATGTTGGAACTTCTAGGTAATTTTGACATATTTGGAAGGATATTAGAATAATCTAGAACATATACAGACAGTAATATGTCATGAATAGAAAGGAGTGTAAGACAATATGGCTTCTCAAGGGACTTTTTTCAAACTACACAGTGAGGTGATTCTGAGAAAATTAAAAGTTTGACTAGGATTCATTATTGGCGGCCACAATCTTAACAACATAAGATATGCAGATGACACAGTGTTGATAGCAGATACAGATAAAAAAAAAAAGCTACAAAAGAAGCTACAGAAAGTCGTAAAGGAAAGCAAGAAGGGATTAAACATCAACTGTAAGAAAACAAAAACACATGTTTGCTAACAAAACGAACAGACCAGCATGCAGATTACAAAAAATCAAACAAGCTTCGTACAAAATTAAAATTAAAGCAACTATACGAAGCTCAAACATAATAGACATTCGTTTTCTGTTATATCTAACAATATATGTTTGATTCTCTCTCTCTCTCTCTATATATATATATATACTCGACTCTCCCGTCGATTTATTCGACGTACGAGGGTCAAGCAGATCAGTTCCCAGGAAACCGACAGCCTGACAACAGCACATGAGATTTGATTATAGTGGTGAAGGTTTCGTGCAGGACCATCCACACTTTTTGAAGGGCCGATTACAGAGACCTGGTGCACTAAGTGCCACAAGGTCCCCAAACGACCCTCTGCATGTTTTGAATTCAGAGTTGTTCTTCTCCTAGACCAATTGCCATCCAAGGCTATAAAACCCAGTCTGTCCTGCTATTTAGGAGGCACGGTGAAGTAATGGATATCGGCTTGGTTTAAGGAATCGGAGAGCCGAGTTCGAATTCCAGTCGAATCCATTGCATTCACTTGCGTGCTAATACCCTTGGGAAAGGTGTGAATCCTCTTCTTCTCCCTTCAGATATATATATATATATATATATATATATATATGTAAAGTCATCCACAGATCGAAACTCGACTGATTTGGCTTCAGTTTAGCGTTTTTTCTGTACGAAATACGCCAGTAGCTAAACGAACTCAATGCGTACTTGAAGAGTAATGAATCATATATATAATGCATTATATATATATATATATATATATATATATATATATATATATATATATATATATATATATATATATATAACGAAGAATAAAGTTTCAACATTCAGAACATTAATTTAAAACAGGGCTCAATAAAAAGTAAAGCAATAAATATTTATTATGCACTGTTACATGATATTTACATGTTCTAATGCAACTGCATATAATATATATATATATATATATATATATATATATATATATATATATATGATGAACTCCATCGAGTTTGACGTATGAGATTCTGACGACCACCTACTAATTATCTGCATGCCTATATATATATATATATATATATATATATATATATATATATATATGTATGTATGTATATGTATGTATGTATGTATGTATGTATGTATGTATATACCCGGTGTAACAGCAAAAATGTCCAAGTCGTGTAACAGCATGCGCTAATTGAGCATCCCACGAAATGTTTAATACAATGTAACCCGGATATAAGAGAGTTGTCAGGACCGGAGAAGTCTCTTATATCCGGGTTTCTCTTATATCCGGGTTTGGTCTATTTTATATACATTAACACAGGCTCTAATTTGGGACTATAGAAAATCTCTCTTATATCCGGGTTTCTCTTATATCCGGGTTTCTCTTATATCCGGGTCTCTTATATCTGGGTTACACTGTATCTAAAAAAAGCACTAAACTAATTGAGTTTCATTTTTCTTGGTTTTGAGATAAGACGTTTAGCCATCTTGCCATCAATTCTGACTAAAAACGTTCGAATCAGTGAAAAACACTTTCAGTTGTTCAGCTAGAAAGAGGACAAGTTAAAACCGTTTTGTAGGCAGACCCAGTATGTCTTCCCAACTGAGCAATGGTAAGAGGAAAAAGATCATTCAGGCCTTCAGTAATTATATCAACATTCATACTCTGTCTTCCATCTTCAAATCCATTCACGAACCATCAAGAGAACGGTTAATAAGTTTAAAAAAGAAGGAACAGTATATAGGAAAACTGGATCAGGTGGTCACAACAGGGAGAAGGATCCTCATTTCAAATACATTCTTATTGTTCAAAGTAGAGTCTAATAGTGTTATAAAAATTATAGAATTCCAGTGAGATATCTTTAATCGTTTCTAAGATACAATGGTTCAAAATTTTAATCTAACAATTGGACAATTATGCTATTATACAATTTGCTATTATACAATTTGAAAATTTGGCCGTTACACCCGGCATATATGCACTGAGGATGCAATAGGTATATTGTCGCCATATTAGATTTTAGAGTTTTCACATGCGGTTTTTTTTTTTTTTTTTTGGTAGACTGCACAATGTAATCAGTCGGGCACCGTCTATGAGAAAGAGATCACCATGACGCAATTCACTCCACCAGAAATTTGAAAACGGCATGCTGTACTGCTGAAATTCGCTCCAATATTCGCTCCTATACGAACTTTTCAGTTTCTTTGGGTGGCAATCTGAGGACAGTGCAGAGAATTCGGAAAGATTTGGATGAGTTTAATGGTGATTACAAAGGTGTTTTGGAATGATGGCGACGTTACGCCTCCATTCGTCTTCCCGCGGAAGCCTACATCAAGTTCCTTGAGGAGGTAATGTTGCCCTGGGTTGAGAGGGTGGCTGATGGAAGACCCTGTGTCAGGTAACAGGACTCTGCATCATTCCACACAAGCGGGAGAACCGTCATGTCTGTCAGACAATTTCTGCAGCAACATCACCCCTTACATTTGGCCACCTAACTCCTCAGCTGCAACCCCCTTGATTATTATGTGTGAGCCACAGTTGAGCAAGAGACCAACAAAACTCCTTGTAACACCAAAGATGAACTGAAGACAAGGATTATGGAAACATTCATCAACTTAAACAAGGAGATCGTTCAGAAGAGTAGCAGGAGATTCCGAAGTCGTCAGAAGGCTGTGATTGAAGCCAAGGGCGATTTTATAGAATAAATTTACTCTTTAGAATTTCGAGTTATTATTGTGTAATTTTGGTGTAATGTATCTTATATATATTTTCATTTTTGCGTA
>CAHIKZ030005502.1:995000-997500 GCA_903632075.3 Acanthosepion pharaonis | reverse complement strand
ATGTCAACACTGGCACGCCGGAAGAACGACACTGATCAGTGTTTGATTTCAACAACTACCCGCTGAGAGAGAAACGCCACCGACGACGACAGCCACCATCATTTCACTTCTAATTTCACCACTTTCTCTCTCTCCCTGTTTGCCTTAGCAACAGCAATAGATACATTTTACTAGTTTTTATATATATATGAATAAATCATACAGTTATTTTCCTATATCCAATGTCCTCTTTTGTTTGACGCTTGGATTTACTTTTGCTTAGGCGGAAAATTAACCTCGACAACAATAACATCAACAACACGGTCCTTTCTTCAAGGTTACCCATTTCAGTCTCCACGACAGAGTTTAACTCCTTCCTCGCCAATTATTTTGGGAAAAACGTTTCATTTTCAGACGAATTTTTTTATTTGCTTTTAATATAGTAACTAAGAAACTGAGGTACATTGAAGTACCCGAGCAGTGGCTAACACCTCTACCAGATGTGTGAATCAACAAATAGACTCATTTCAAGCTCAGAAGGGCATAAAAAACCAAACGTATAAACACGTCTATAGCTGATTTTTGAACTTTATATTTTGGACGTGTTTATTCGTCCGTATCTTGAAACAGCACTTTCGGTTTTAAAAAAACGTATATACACGTCTACGCCGGAAAAGGGTTTAATACTCTATTTATCATTTTTAGAATTGTTCTAAACACTTCTACCAGATGTGTGAATTAACAAATAGACTCGTTTCAAGCTCAGAAGGGTAACTTTACGTTTTGGACGTGTTTATTCGTCCGTATCTTGAAACAACACAAAAAAAAACGTATATACACGTCTGCGCCGGGAAAGGGTTTAATACTATCTTTATCATTTTTAGAATTGTTCACCGATTTGGATTGAAAGAAGTTTTCATCTTGCCCATCTCGATACTTTTTGTTCATTGTGTGCAACCAGGTAGGATAAATCGTCTCCTTTTTTTTTCTTTTTTGTGGTAAGAAACAAAAATAAAAAAAGAATGCGGAAAATAATGCCCAGAAACATATGAAGCATTTATGAGATTCTTGTTTTGTTGGAACTCCTTTATAATTCATTAGTAAAATAGCAAATTCTATCATTACCAAACTGCAGTATAAATCCTTTGCATCTTGTTTACATTTAGGCTTTTTTCCAGTGTTTTCAAAATATATTTTAGAATGTAAAATAAACCTATATCTATTTTGAATTGCTTGGACATTAATTGGTGGACAATCCAGATACACTTAAACTCTTTAGAAAAGAATATAGATGGGCCAGTGTGTTTAAAATTAGGATTCCTTTCGTTTTTTCAAAATATGTTTGAGAGTTTATAAAATAAGCCTATATCTATTTTAATTGTATACTGGTATTGAACTGGATATTTATTGTTACTTTTTTTAGTTCAACAAAGCAAAACCCCTACACTGTAACACCTCTAATCAATTAAAATTAAGCTATGTGAACCGTGGGAGGTGCATAATCAGGGCATTCATTTTTATTTTTTTTATTTCTGTTGTATACACATTTCCTTCCAAGTTCCATCCAGAGACCTAATGTCAGAAATAGCTTCATGGCATTTTCCACTGATCATTTGTTTAAAAAAAAACTAAAAACTAAGATCACACATATTTTAGATAGATAAAACTCGTCGTAATGTGTGAACTGTACTTGTGAGTACATTTTTTTTTGTATTTCTTTAACTCATGGGCTAGCAGGAATTATTATTATAATTATTATTTCCTTTGATTTCTGGTTTGTACTAATGGCATCATGATATTTTCCACTGAGTAATTAAAAAAAGGTAAAAAAAAAAAACACAAACATATTTTACATCGATATAGCCCTTCGTAAGGTGTGGGCTGTACTTGCGAGAACAATTTTTTGTATTTCTTTAAGGCATGGTCTTCCAGGAATCCCTTCAATTAGTCTACTGGAATCTTTTCCAATCAATGCCAGGCCTCCAACTATAACAGGGATTTTTGATATCCCCATCTGCCACATTTTTTGAGATTTCGATTTCAAAGTCCTTCTATTTTGATAACTTCAAAGATACATTGCAGTCTGCACGGACTGCCATATCAATAAGGAGGCACTTTTTTGTTTGCGGTCTCTAATAATATCTGGGCAGTTAGCTTTGATTGTTCTGTCAGTGTGTATTGTGTAGTACCATAGAATTGTAACAGGTCCTATCTCCGTAACCGGGCCTGGGTGGTGTTCATACCAATTTCTTTCAGTTTCCTTTTCGTAAAAGTTGCAGATTTTCCAATGCATATATTCACCCATTTATGTCATGACTTGTTTTATATTCAATGGGTGCCAATACCATGCAACCTGATACAAAATGGTCAGTTGTTTCTGGATATTTATCACAGAGTCTGCATTTTGGGCTAACACAATTTTTCAGTATGTGTGCTTGATAATTTCTATTTAGCAAGCATTGATCCTGTGCAGCAAGAATAAAACCTTCGGTTTCAGCTTCTTACCTTGCACTACGTAGCC
>CAHIKZ030005502.1:987500-990000 GCA_903632075.3 Acanthosepion pharaonis | reverse complement strand
ATAAGACGGTTCCGTATAGGATTCGGAGGACGAATATTTTCTATGAAAATTTTACATTTGGATACGCTTTGAGCAGATATAAATATACGTGAGAGATTCATGGAAGATTGAAGTTTAAAAGCAGTAAAATCGACCTTCTAATCGAACGATCCTCTTTGGCTCGATCGGTTAAGGCACGTCGGGCTATATGACGGTTCCGTATAGGATACAGGTTCGATTCCTGTTGGAGGATGAATATTTTTATTAGAATTTCTCGGACGTTCAGGCAGGTAAATGTTATTAATACTGTTTATTATAAAACAGAGCATTTACTTAAATATTTGTATTTATAGAATGAATGTATAAACATAAAAATGTCTTAAAATAATTGTCGGACTTTGTCCATTTCATTATATATATATATTTATAAATCAATATACAGAGAGAGAAAGAGAGCGAGAGATAGACAGAGAAACTGTGAAAAAAAGTAGTAGTAGTACTAATTTATAGGGATTTTCGAGGATTGGCTTAGATGTGGTACAAGGCTGATTATATCGGACACCCAGTGAGGATCGAACTCACTATTCAGACGTAACTGGTCTACCGAAACAATATTGGTAACCATTACAACGCCTTGGGTTGCACAACTTTTGATTTATATATATTGATACATATTTTGAAAATCTGATGTTATTTATAATTGCGATAAACGTTTCTTCTTTTTTTTTTTTTTTGGAGGAGAACTTTGTTTTTTTTTTTAATTTTTCGATTTTGTAATTTTCTTGAAATAACAACTAGTCTAGATCGAGAAGTTCTGCTAAAGATAGGGGCAGTCTTCCTGATGGAAAAACGGATATATGTTCGAGTCCTTTCGGGAGGCACACCTTTTTTTTTTCTATAACTTCTTTTGTAGACCTGTTCTTAAGTAATTCGATTGTTTAAGAAAATTTTAAAATATGAGAGCAAAACAAAAATATATTCCCATTAAAAATAACGTTTATAGTAATAAGAAAATATATATATATATATTTATATACATATATATATATATATATATATATATATATATATATATATAGAGAGAGAGAGAGAGAGAGAGAGAGAGATGGGGAGGGAGAGAGAAGGGGTGAGAGAGGGGTAGTGAAAGAGAGAGTGGGAGAAAGAGAGGGGGTATATATATATATATATATATATATATATATAGAGAGAGAGAGAGAGAGTCATCCCTCGATTAATGAGCATTCGATTATTTTACACAACTTCGATCACAATACTCAACACTTTATCTGAAAACAAAATGACCTTTTCGATTCTTTTTAATTCAACTTGTTTGGATGAATACTACTTGCTGCCTAAATATACCCTATTCATATATATATATATATATATATATATATATATATATATATGTGTGTGTGTGTGTGTGTGTGTGTGTGTATGTTTGTATGTGTGAGTGTGTGTGTATCTGTGTATGTATGTGCGTGTGTGCGCGCATATAGGTACCGCCACTGACTTCCTAAAAACAATTTTAAAAACGCATTTTAATAATTTAAATGCGTACTTTGAACTTAAATTTCGACCTTATTTTAAAGCTAATAATCCGAATGAAAAGAAAATGTAATTTCCGTATATAAATAAAAAAAAAAAATAAAAATAAAATTTTAAGCATTTTAAAATCATTTTCATGTTATCTCGCCATGGCCGTGAATGTACGCGATAAATTTTAAAAAAATCTCTTACGAATACAGTATTAATCCTACAAACATGTTTCGAAGTTATTTAGTAAATTTAAAGATTAATTAACTGAATTTTACTTTCACTTAAAACGTAGTGAAAATAACATTTATTTAAGTACGGTAACCTGTGGTTGAAAATGATAAAAATGTATGTCCATAGCACTTTGGTCACTTCGACATGCTGTAATGGTTAATGGGACTGTCTTGCTGAATAGTGAGTTCGATCCTTACTGGGTTCCTCAAACTACCGGTTTTGTGCCACATTTCAGCTACGCTTATAAAATCAACATACTTTAAAATCGCTTGCAAAATAAAAATTAAACAAGTACGGAATGCCAGCAGTACAATAATCAAGATATTGGTATTTATGTCGAAAAATACGTACTTTTTAATTTTATATAACCAATAGTTTAAGAATATATTTTTTTATTCTATACGATTTTATGAAACTTAGTATAATGAATATTTTTTTACATTGAAAGTAGTTTTAGCAAAATGATACTTTTCACTTTAATACATTGCTTCTATCATTTCCTTATCACTTTGATGTTATAAAATATTTAATTGCATCCAATGTGTATTTTAATTATTCTGAATTTAAGTTATTGAATTATTATATATCATATACGATAGACAAAAGGCGATAATTCAGAATTATTTCCTTTTTAAACAACCATATGAAAAATAAACTAACAGTTGTCAAAAGGAAAAAAATAATTAAATTAAAATTCTTTTAAAAAGGTTCATATTCAAAAATGGCATTAAATTTTACTTTAGATTCTTCT
>CAHIKZ030005502.1:950000-985000 GCA_903632075.3 Acanthosepion pharaonis | reverse complement strand
TATCGGTGAGTCACCGCGGCACAGCAAGTAGCGTAGCTGTTTGCTAGCCTCGGTTTCGTTTTGCGAATACAAGAAAGCAGGACCGATGCAGGAGGTCTCGTGCCACTCCCCCACCAAAAAAAAAAAAAAAAAACTACGATACAGCCGTTCCAACTCTACTAAATCTCAATTTTAATATGGTAATATTCATATAAAATACAAATTTTATTGTAACCCAATTATGCCCAATAATGGATCATATGAAATATAGGTGAACAAACCCAGACCTTACTTTCCAGTCTTGATAGAGTTCAAAAGCGTCTTCGAGTCCTTCTTGGAGAAGAATTATTTTCCACCTTCTAACCTTTCTCTCACAGGCGGGATGTGGCGAGTCTCTCATTGTTTTATCGCTATTTCCATGGAAAGTGCTCAGACGAACTACATTCCTTGGTTCCGCCAGGTTTAACCTTCACGACTAAACCCGCGATGCCACTTACATAGTAGCAAACCACCCACATTCCCCCCGTATTCCATCAGCGAGAAGTTCCATTCAAACAGCTTCTTCCTACGAACAACTGCTCTATGGAACAAACTCCAAAGAGGATGTTTCCCCGATCACTACAATCTTAACCTGTCCAAGTATAGAGTAAATCATTATCTTCCTCCCCTTTTCATATAATCTACTCTTTATCATAACCCTCTAACTCAAGTGGCCACCGAGCCTTGTACACGGTGAACCTTACTGTAAAAAAAACCCCCAAAAAACAAAAAAACAAACAATTTAACTAGAAAAATCAAAAATAAATACAATGTATCTAAATACAAATTAGAGACATGTCATGACAGATCTTTCCATCTGAAATAAATCAATGTTATGCGGCAATTTTTAATATCAACTTGAATTTTTTCATCTTACGATGTTGAATAACATTCAATATTACGAATAAAAAATAGTGAATTTCATATAGTGTTTTTTCGCGGCAAAACAATAAAAAAAAAAATGCATGGATTTGGACCAAATAAATATAAGGATCCAGAATGGCCTCAAAATCCGCAAAAAAAAAAAAAGTTTCTCCTTTAATAGTCAGTTGTGCTTAGTTTAATTTAATTTGTAGGGTTGAAAAAACGCATATGGCAATAAGATAGCGAGGAATTGCAAACACTGGCCGGGACCCTCAATCATGCTCTCTTCCTTAATCGGGGGAAGGGGTCGGGTGTAGTACGCGCCGGCCTGCTCGAAAGTCTGTGTTTTAATGCTTTTCGTGGGCAATGAAGAACTATCTTCTAACTTCTGTCTACCTCAGCAGTCTTTACACGACAGAACAACTCAACACCGCCGACTCAACACCGCTGACTGCGCGCCGGGACAACTCAGCGCCAAGACAACTCAACCCCAGAAAAGCATTTTTTTTAATAACCGAATAAGTCATTTATTAAGGATTAAAATCATAATTAGTGAATTTTTTTGTTCAAATAAGGCACTTGAAAAGGCATTATGTAATATAAGAAGCAGGTTTTTGTTTTTAATTATTTTTAATAATGTAAATCATAAAGAAATTTATTTTTTAATAAAGTAAATTTACGTCTAAATAATAATTCAATAAAATACACTTGTTTTTAATTATTTTTTAATAAAGGAAATCGAAAAATGCAAAATAAAATAAATCAGTTTTTGTTTTTAATTATTTTTAATAAAGTAAATCGTAATGTAATTTATTTTTTAATAATGTAAATCGATATTCTAAAATATTTTTATAAAAAGTAATGTAATAAAACACGCTAAAATTAAGAAAAAATAAATTTCTTTAGGATTTACTTTATTAAAAATAATTAAAAACAAAAACTGGTTCACATTTTATATAATGCTTTTTCAAATGCCTTATTTAAAGAAAAATATTCACTAATTAAGCTTTTAATCCTTAATAAATTACTTTTATTCGGTTGTAAAAAAAAAATATATATTTTTCTACTGCCGAGTCATCTCATTCTTGAGTTGTCCTGGCGCTCAGTCAGCGGTGTTGAGTTTTCCTGCACCCGTCTTTACAAACTTATATTTTTAAAAATTCTGCTACTACCGTTTTTATTTCAAGGACTATAGACGATGATGCGTCTCCACAGCTTCCTTATTTCTGTCTAAATTTCTGCGGTAGGGAATTATAATTATTTTCACTATTTACCTCCGTTCTATTGTCCTCATTTTTCTTTTCTTTTTCTTTTTTTTTTATTACAACATTTCGATCGTTGTAATCTCTGGCCTTATTCAGGTGCTTGTTGTTCAAGGAATTTCGAACTGAACAAATTTAATCTACGAGGATCGATTGCTTTCGTTCCCGTCTAGGGATTACTCGTACTGCCCCCCTTCTTTTTTTTTTTTAATACTGCTCAGTTATTACTTCACGAACCAAAACTCCAATTCACTTGCGGGACAATCCAGTGTCTATAATTTGGAGCTTAAATCCTAATGTTTTCTATCCGGTGTACTGCTGACACTGTTACTGTCAACACGCTGGGAAGCAATCACAACGACTTCTCTTTTCTTATTGATGCTGTTGCTTCTGCTATTAAAGTCTTGCAGTCATTTTTCTCTCTTAATAGCTCCAATATGGTATTTAATTCTATGCTAGACCTACTGAGCAGGTTATCATAGTACAGAATATGACTTGATTCATTCAGGCGTCTAACTCTCCAGAGCTCTTATATATCTAGTATTGGTAAACACGGATAAACATACCCGTAGTAAGACGGAGTGCCAAAAAGACGTTTTTCTCATGACACCATTTTTTTTTAAATACCTTCACTCTTCGGCAATATTTATATTGTTTTAAAAAGCGATTCACGTAATAAAACCGAAAAATATGAAAGTAAATTTATACATTTTCTTTCTTCTTGAGAATTTAAAACAAAAATAATAAACACTATTTATTTATTAGATTGTTTATTTAAACTATTTATTTATTAAATTATTTATTGGAATGGTTGGTAAAACATCGGATAATTGCCAGTCCATTCGTACTTTATAAAATGGGAAATAATTATTTCTTTATAGTTGGTGTAATGACAAAAGTACGCAGATGTAGGCTTTAAGAAAAAGCTTTATTCAACTAAGAATACAAGGTCCGAGTATAGTGCCCTTTTATAGTCCTAGAAAACAGAAATAGCTCTCTCAAAGAGGAGAGTAACAAAACAAGGGGAGACTACTCTTGATTATTCATAACAGTTGGTTCAGTTATTTTAGTAGTTTAATAAATGTTTATAAATTTATATATAACTAAATTAGTTTCACTTCTATTTCTTTATAAATTGGTAAAAGATAAATATTGTCTTGTATTAGTTCTAATTGTATTAGTTTTTAGAAAGTCATAAATATAAAAGAATTATTGTAAATAAACAATCTGAAAGATAAATAGTATTTAATATTTTTGATGTAGATTCTTAAGAACGAAGAAAATGTATAAATGTCTAACATTCATCCTATGTTTAGGTGTAATTGTAATTCTAATCCTCACTTTTTAAAACAATAAACATTGCCGAAGAGTGAAGACAGTTAAAAAAAAAAACGGTGTTATGGGAAAAAACGTCCTTTTGACAGTACGTCTTATTGCAGGCACGTTTATTCATGTTTGCTCAAGTATTTTACGCCATCCCGCCATATATGATCAGCCATGCCTGATTTCATCGCCTTGCCCACAATTCCCTATTTCTTTAATACCTTATTACTGTAAACGTTATTTATAGTAGAAGCACGTGTTTAAATCGCAATCCCTGTTTTATTTTATTTTATTAAACAATGAAATTAAAATGATTATAAAAATAAAAATTCTAAATATTCTAGGAACCAGAACAAGTAAAAATCTGTCGGTGGTAAATCTGCTGAGTATAGGGGATATGCAAGAACTTCTCAACCCTACGAGCTTATTTTTCTTCAGTTTGTTTCTCAGAGTGTGCTCTTTCATTAATATTCTGGGGAATAACATCTTTTATGTTAACCAAATCTTTCGGCCTAATGCTTCGTTTACCCGATCAAGTTGCTTGCAATAATCTCCTGAAGTGATTGTCATTCCACGTTCCACTAGCTTGTGATATTCTACCAGACACGAAGCAAAGATTTATGTGGATAGACTTCTGGTTTTAGTGCTGACTCTAGTTTCACCTTTTGTGATAACCACTGTTGTATTCTGTTGACACGCGAAACCCATTTGTCATCACCTGTATCAATGTGAGGTTGACATTCCTGGTTAAAAGCCTGCTGCAGATGGTGAAGCGTTGGGTTCAGTTCTCAAGCGAAGTATGTGATTTTTTGTTATCTCCGTTTAATTAAACAAAAAACAGGCATTAACAGCAAAAAAAAAAAAAATGAGAAAGCTTTTCGCTGTGCTTGTTAAAAGGATTTTTGGGATTTCCTAGCGAGATTTTACACCATAGATTTTGGGGATTCGTTCTTGAGTTCCTTTCTTTATCAGACCCAAAGCTCCAGCCACAACAGAAACATTTTTAGTTTTTAAGTGCGTGATTTTTTTCTCTTTTCACCTCTAGGTTTTTGTATTTGCTTAATTTTTTTGTGTGTGGGGGTAACTGTAAGTTGGTATGATTTCCTCAATTGATCAATAATTTGTTAATGGGATTGATCCCAATGCACCATAGAATCACCTTCATATTCCCTTCCCACATACAATCTTGCCATCTCAGCTTTAAAATCAGAGTAGTTTGTCATGTTCTCAATCATCTTGTTTGCCATATTTGTGTCATTTGGTATTGCGACATCAATTATATGACAGTTCTTGGTGTCTTTATCTAGCACAATAATATCCGAACGGCGACAGTGTATCACTCTTTCTGAAAATTATAGTCCCAGAATACCGTAGGCTTTCCAACTTGTTCTGCAAGGCCAATATTCTACAAATAGGTATCCATACTTTCGACACAAGGACCAATGTACATAGAAGCATACTTTATTATTGCTAATAATATTTATGATTATTTTACTTTTTTTATCACTATTTTCAGAATGTTTTCCTTCCTTTTGTTCACCTCTTGATACATTGTTTGGCAGGGAAGACGTGTTACACTTACACATACCCTTGCGAAATGGATGATGTGGTCTACGATTTAATAACATAGAAAATATGTCTCAGTAACTTTGAATATAATAATGAAATTAAAAAAAGAGACTTCTTCAAACACTTTAAAAAAATTTCTTTGTCCCTTTTGTCTCGGTTGCTGCTGATAGGGGTCGCACCTGGAGGCCCTTAGACAAATGCCCGGATGCCATGTACTGACGGGAAATATAAATGTAATGCCTCGTAGCCTGGTGGAATGTCGAGCATGTGCCTCACTTAAGACACGCTAAAATATGCCACCTGTGTTTCTTTCGAATTTTTATTAACTCATTGTGCTGGCTGGTGTCGATGCTATCTGGCTCAACGGTGAAGACTGAAGGCTGTAGGTGACAAAGTCAGAGGTTTTTCGTAAAAAATAAATGAGGATTTCTTCTGTCTTTTTTTAAAAATTTTATTTTAGTATCAAACTTTCTTCTGAGAATCTGTATTTTTTAAGCTAAAAAATTACAATCAATGCCTTATACGACCGTATATAGACCATATGCTGCAGAATAGTTATTAGCCAATAAAGTGCGAATTCTACAAAACTAGAAAGGTTTTCTCAAGAATCCGGCACTACTAGTTGTAGGGATTTTTGTGCAATTTCCTCGCAAATTAAGACGCGACTTGAGGCAACAGAAATGTGACCCTGTAGAATTTTGGCCCTCTAGAAATGTGACCCAGTAGAAAGATGCTACAATATGCCATGGACGGAATACGTGAGAAACGAGGAAGTTTTAAAAAAAACTGGAAACAAAAAGAACATTTATATTTAACATCAGAAATTTTTAGAACACATAATGAGGAAAGACGGCTCGGAAAATTTTGCACTCACAGCACGTACTGACGGCAAGAGGGACAGAGGAACGACAAGAGTAACATACACAGCGAGTTTAAGTAAATGTATGTCAGAACAGGGTTTAGGAGAGATAACAACAAAGATAAAATTTATTAAGAGCTACAAAGATCAGGAAATTGTGGAGAGCTATGATTCTGAAGGGACACGGCACATAACGACACACAACTAAAAGTCGTATGAAAATCCACTAATAAAATCGTACTTAAACAGTTCTACTTCCATCAAGACAATAATTCCTTGAAAACAATAAAAGACTAATTAGTACTAAAAGGAATATCTATAACGATATCACTGATTATCGTAAAATATTTAGTAGCACAATGTGGTAAACTAAGAGAGAGAAAAAAAAAACTTGGGCTCTACTTGCAGTAGGTTAATTTCAGAAAACGTTAATAAGAAAAAAAAAACCTTTCTGTCGGCAGAACTTTCTTTACTTACGAGTTTATCGTTTTTTACGGTCCGAAGACACCTACTATAAAGAGACTAAACGCGTAGTTGAATAGCTGTTTTACTTTCTCTCTTTATTTCCCTTTTGGCTTGTATATTCTTCTGCTTCTACTAGCATCCTTAACAATGTACATAAGAGCTATAATAAATGTGGGATATTTTTTTTTTAAATGTATTAGAAAGCTGAATACGGTCGGCTAGGTAATACATCCGGGTAACATCAGTCAATAAAAATTTAAATTAATTTTAATCGTCCCAGTATCATCAAAGTTTTTTTCGTTATAGAATTATGACCGATGTTTGTTGTGTTTCGTAATTCCACCGCCTACTAATATATAATTTCTTTATTTAGTCTGAAAAAAACATCTTTTAAAGGAAGAAAGGCGTTAAATATTATTTTTCCTATGTTGTCTTTCAATTTTTCCTCATCAGAGTTGACGAATCGGAGAGCCGAGATCGAATTCCACTCGAGTTCATTATATTCACTTACATTCTAAGGGGATATCTATCCGACACTCCCCACCCCAGTTATAGGTAAATACTAGGACAGACTGGTTTTCTATAGCTCTGGATTGCAACCGGTATATGAGAAGGAAGGCTGTATGTAGCCCTGGCGAAGGACATACTACGCTGCTAAGGGAAGAGTCGTTCGCATTGTACTCGATGATCCCGACTAGATTCGATTTTTTTTAGTGTTATTATAGATATAAATATAGATATATATTAATGGATTGCTTTCCTACAATCTCTGTAAAAGTAAGCATTTTCAAGGAAAAAATTCTGGAAGCTGTCGGGCAATTGTAATATAGTCTAATATTTCTAACGATTATTAAATCTAATATTTGTGGCGATTATTAAATCTAATATTTCTGGCGATTATTAAATCTAATATTTCTGGCGATTATTAAATCTAATATTTCTGGCGATTATTAAGAGTAGTACAATATAAGATACCCCGATGACACTGTACTGACGGTTGACACAGAAAGAAATTTACATTGCCTCCTAGACAGGATAGTAAAGGAAAGCGAGAAAAAAGGACTAACTATCAACTGTAAGAAAACAGAAAGTATGGTCATCAGCAAAAAGAAAAGCCGAAGATGTAAGTTACAAATTGGAGATAGTTACATCAAGCAAATACCGAAGGTTAAATATCTGGGGTTTCTAACAGAGGATGGAAAATACGGCACCGAAATCCAAACACGCATTGGATTAGCGAAAGGTGCCTTCTAAAAGCTAGGCAAAGCACTAAGATATACTAAGAAAAAAAATCGTTAGAAAAGAGTGCGTAATTCTCATGTGATATCCATCCTCCTATATGACAGAGAAAGCTGGACAATCTCCCTACAGTGAAAGCGGAAACTGGACGCAACAGAAACGCAGTCATACAGAAGGATATTGAGAATTACATGGATGGAAAGAGTAAACAATGAAGAAGTCTTAAAAGAAAATGTCAACAAAATAACTTATACTCAGAATAATAAAGAGACAGTTGATATTACTTGGACGCATAATGAGAAAGGAGGGCTTGGAAAACTTAGCCCTTTCAGGATATATCGAGGGCAAGAGATATAGTGGAAGGCAGCCGGCTTACCTACCTGTGAGGAAGTATTGGAGAGCCATGGTAGCTTATATCCTGAAGGGTCACGATACATAGAATAAGAAGTGATAGAGGGAACGTTTGGGTGTGACACTTTTCAAAAGAGCTCAACGGGGTTGGGTTATGTTAAGACGCAACCATAACAATATACAACTAAAGGTCTACTGAAAACAGGCAAATAAAAACGCCCTTAAACAATTCTACTCCCATCAAAACAATTAACTATCGAAAACAATAAAGAGCCACAAAGTAGAAGAAAATTTGGAGAGACATGATCACCAAAGCCTTGAAGGGACGCTATACAAAGAAGAGGAGGAGGAGGAAGAAGAAAATTGATTGATTCGTTTTCTTACGGATTATCAACCCTTTTCTTGTTCTTTAAAGCCAGAAAATATTTTTAGATTATCAGATTTTTTTTAGATAATAATTATTTTAGTGATAGAATTTTTATTAATTAACCAATAGTTAGCGGTAAAAGAGGCGGATTCATAACTTTCCCGGGTGTATTTGTGAATATACCGACTCTAACTGGAACTGGAACACGGCTCTCCGAATAAACATTGTACAGGAAATGGCGTTTCAACGTGATATGGCCGTAAGAGGAAGAAGACGAGGATGAAGAAGAAGAAGAATAAGAAGAGGAGAAAGAATGAGAAAAGGAAGATGAAGAAGAAGACAAGGATGAAGAAGAAGAGAAGGAGGAGGAGGATGAAGAAGAAGACGAGAATGACGAAAAACAAGAAGAGGAGGAGGAGGAGGGGGAGGAGGAGGAAGAATGAGAAGATGAAGAAGAAGAAGAAGAAGAGGAAGATGATGAAGAAGACGAGGATGACGAAGAAGAAGAAGAGGAGGAGGAGGAGGAATGAGAAGCGGAAGATGAAGAAAAAGAGGAGGATGAAGAAGAAGAGGAGGAGGAAGAAGAAGAAGAAGAATGAGAAGATGAAGAAGAAGAAGAAGAAGAAGAGGAGGAGGAGGAGGAGGAAAAATGAGAAGAGGAAGATGAAGAAGAAGACGAGGATGAAGAAGAAGAAGAAGAAGAAGGAGGAGGAGGAAGAAGAATGAGAAGAGGAAGATGAAGAAGAAGACGAGGATGATGAAGAAGAAGAAGAAGAAGGAGGAGGAAGAAGAATGAGAAGAGGAAGATGAAGAAGAAGACGAGGATGATGAAGAAGAAGAAGAAGAAGAAGGAGGAGGAAGAAGAATGAGAAGAGGAAGATGAAGAAGTAGACGAGGATGAAGAAGAAGAGGAGGAAGAAGAAGAAGAAGAAGAAGGGGGAGGAAGAAGAATGAGAAGATGAAGAAGAAGAAGACGAGGATGAAGAAGAAGAGGAGGAGGAAGAAGAAGAAGGAGGAGGAAGAAGAATGAGAAAAGGAAGATGAAGAAGAAGACGAGGATGATGAAGAAGAAGAAGAAGGAGGAGGAGGAAGAAGAATGAGAAGAGGAAGTTGAAGAAGAAAACGAGGATGATGAAGAAGAAGAAGAAGGAGGAGGAGGAAGAAGAATGAGAAAAGGAAGATGAAGAAGAAGACGAGGATGAAGAAGAAGAGGAAGAAGAAGAAGAAGAAGAAGAAGAAGAAGAATGAGAAGATGAAGATGAAGAAGAAGACGAGGATGACGAAGAAGAAGAAGAAGAGGAGGAGGAGGAAGAATGAGAAGAGGAAGATGAAGAAGAAGACGAGGATGACGAAGAAGAAAAGAAGAGGAGGAGGAGGAAGAATGAGAAGAGGAATATGAAGAAGAAGACGAGGATGACGAAGAAGAAAAGAAGAGGAGGAGGAGGAGGAAGAATGAGAAGAGGAAGATGAAGAAGAAGAGGAGGATGAAGAAGAAGAAGAGAAGGAGGAGGAAGAAAAATGAGAAGAGGAAGATGAAGAAGAAGACGAGGATGACGAAGAAGAAGAAGAAGAGGAGGAGGAGGACGACGACGACGACGAGGAAGAATGAGAAGAGGAAGAAGATGAAGAAGAAGAAGACGAGAACGACAACAACGATGCTCAATAGCAGTCACCTCCCGGCCATCATCTGAGTCACTTTTTGCAAATGCGGGAGAATACGGTGTTAATAGAGAAATGCTCAAAAGTTCCTTTCAGGGGATGGCATTCACAAGGCGACGAGCAAATAAGAGTTTGCGCCGAAATACTTTCTATTTTACAACATGGCGTCTGAAACCCGACCCCCCTGGATTCCAGAGAGAAATGTGAAGCATTGCAAACACGAAGCAAACAATTTATTAAATATTATCGAGCTCAGTCAAAAAAGAGTAGATTTCCCCTGACTGCCTTCACTTGAACCTTTATGATGGTCGGAGACAGAATTTTTGTCGGTGGGTGGCAGGGTAAGATTATTGGCATGGAATTCGAAAAATTATTTAGCAATAAAAAAAAACGAAATGCGGCTTGCTTTTATGTGTAAAAGCTCGTGACTTTTACATCTTAATCTTGTTATTTTTTTGTCTGTCATTTGTTGCAGGGTTTCATTATGTCTGGCAAAAGGACGTATGTACCCAGTAAATAATTATTTTATGATTATGAGATTAGACAGATAATCAAATATTGTTCCTATTCCGCAACAAGTCCAGTGTACTGATAAAGCGATCGGGGGGGGGTGCTAATGACATATTTTCTTTTTATGTGCCGTGTCCTTTCAAGACGTTGGCGATCATGGCCCTCCACTTCCCCCTATCCTTTGTAGCTCTCAACAGGTTTTGTGTTTCTGTCAACTCCCCTAGACCACGCGCCGTCATCCACCTATCCAAGCCCGCCACGTATGTCATGCGCTGCTTTCCCCTGTCTATTTTTCTCTTTCTTCGTCCTATGAGTATCATATTCTCCAGACCCTCCTTTCTCATTACGTGCCCCAGATATTTCATCTGCCTCTTCCTTATGTTAAGTATAAGCTATCTCCTTGTTTCCATCCTCTCCAAGACCTCATCGTTGCTCACACGCTCGCTCCATGATATCCTCAGCATCCTTCTGTAGAACCACATCTCCGCCGCCTCGTGTCTCTTCTTCATCCTTGAAGATACCGTCCAACATTCACTGCCGTATAGGAGGATAGATGTCACGTAGAAGCTCAGTACTCTTTTCTTTGTCACCATAGAAATCCTCCTGTTTCACAGTACTCTGCTTAGCTTCGGGAATGCATCCTTGTCCTTCCCATCCTCGGATCTCAGCGTCGCACCTACCGTCCTGCGTCAGAACATTTCCCAAATACTTAAACTTCCGCAGATGTTTCATTCTAGTGTCCCCGACCTGCAAATCGCATTTTGGGCTCATCCTTTCCCTGATGACCATGTATTCGGTTTTCTTGTAGTTTATGCTTAGTCCCTTCTTCTCGCCCTCCCTCGCTACCTTCTATAGGAGGTTTTGTAGTTTCTTTTCGGTGTCTGCTATCAGTAACGTCTCATCTGCGTATCATGTTGCTAAGGTTGTGGCCGCCAATGATAAATCCTGGTTGGGTCTCCAGTTCCCTCAGAATTGCTTCGCTGTATAGGCTGAATAAGTCCGGTGAGAAGACACATCCTTGTCTTACGCCTCTTTCTATGTTTGTATATTCGCTGAGCTTATTCTCGATGCGTATGCATGCCGTTTGCTGCCAGTATAGGTTCTATGTTTTATAGACTACGCAGAGGCATTCGACAAAGTACGCCAGAAAGACATGCTAGAACTGCTCAGCAACCTTGATATATTCGGGAAAGATATCCGAATAATCAAGAACCTATAATGGCAAGGAATGATATAGGTATT
This sequence comes from Acanthosepion pharaonis, assembly GCA_903632075.3. Lineage (NCBI taxonomy): Eukaryota > Metazoa > Mollusca > Cephalopoda > Sepiida > Sepiidae > Acanthosepion > Acanthosepion pharaonis. The sequence goes on along the minus strand of CAHIKZ030005502.1, from coordinate 973,272 downwards.
CATATTTGGGATAAGAAAGAAACTGAAACAAAAAATTCAAAAAGTTCAAATTCTACTAAGTGTTCCAAGAAATGAGATAAACCATCGGGAGCCACTCGAGGTAGAGGGTTACGATAAGTTTTAGTTTATATGGATAGGAGGGGAAGATAACTGTTGACTCTAGACCTGAACAGATTAAGATTGTAGTAATCGCGGTAATATCTTTTAGAGAGTCCGTTCTATCGGTTAGTGGTTCGCGGTAAGAAGCTGTTTGAGTGGAACTTACTTTTCGACGATAAAATACCGAGGGAATGAGGGTGGTTTGCTACTAAGTGATTTCCGTGAAGGTCAAGGCTGATTGAACCAGGAGATGCAGTTCGTCCGCGCAATTTTCCATCGCAGTAGCGATAGAGCGATGAAAGCAGTGAAGGCACATACCCAAAATCCATCATAAAAATCCAGAATGTACAATTAATAAATCTGAAACACTTCAAAACCTCAATGTATAAATCAATTATAACAAATTTAATATGGAAGATATGAAGTGTCCTACTCATTCGGAAATTCTTATCAGCTATATATAACCGTTTTCCCAGATCAATGATTAAAAATGGCTTCCAGTGAATGATGTCTGTAGGTCTTAGCGATGATCATCCTTCTTTGAATCTCATGAACTATTGATACATAATCATTAACAACTTTGCCAAATAACAGACACCACATCACTTAAAGACTTTCAACAGCGGCAACAACTAAAATGAATAGGACATGTAACTTGAAAAGAAAATAATGATATAATCAAAACATTCAAGACATTCCACACGACATTAAACAAAAGTTTGGGAAGGAAATCTCCATCAATACTAGAAAGAACAATAACTTGAAACCTATTTTCTTGAAATTTGTTTTCAGAAAAAGATTTTCTAAATTCCAACCAACAATAATTTTAATTAGTTGGTCGATGAATGCAGAATATTTCCTTATAATGAAATGGATAATCTCACTATTACCAATAACGTTGTTATGGTCCTGTTCCTTGTACCACGGTGATAGTCCAAGGTAGAACCAATAAAGAAGAACTCGAACACGTATATGGAACAACACAGATATATATACAGAATATATACAGAGAAGTAGAAAGTGTACGAACAATCAGGTTTAGCAGTAATTGTCTGAACGCAACTCTGTTTCGGACTGCCTCTGACTCGACTGACTGACTCGCTCTCTCTGACTGACTGACAGACTTCTGACAGACTTCACTCCAGACTTCAGACTGAACTCTAAACTTCAGACGGAAGTCCCTGCTTCCTCTTGAGGCGCAGTAATTACTACGTATGGAATAGTCCATTATGTTATTATGGGTAAGGTTCCATAACAAACATCTAGCCTATATTGAATAAGAAATTATCTATCCTGTCTTGGGGTTGCAGAATCCATTTTACATTCTACAAATTTGACATTGTATATGAAATCATTTTTATATCATGTACTTTGAACGTTTTTTTCTTTTTAGGCAATTGTGACATTCTTTGTAAGTTCAGATTTTCAAGAAAATATTTAAAATGATTTTAATTATCTTCAAGAACCTTTTCTGATGAGCACAGTTGCTTTAGATAAGAAAAATATTTTAATATTCTGGTGTAAGTTATGGAAGATACAGACTTTCAGCCATTGTAAATTTATGTCATGGGTGTTCAGATTAGGTTGGAACCTCTGGAAACAAGAAAATTATTTTAAGAATTAAAATATAAAAAATATACTATTTGGTTGCAAAATAAAGAAATTGAAATCTCTAAGAGTTTGATTTGGTTAACAATAAAAATTTCTGGATCAGATTTCTCCTTTTAATAAATGTACTTTTTATATTTTTAGATGTAACAAAATATTTGCTTAGTTAGCTAAAAAATGATTTGTTAGAAAAGAAAATATTTTATTTGGTGGCAAAATAAAGAAATTGCAATCTTTAAGAGTTTGATTTGGTTAAGAATGAACATTTATTATCAAAACATATTACTAGATCAAATTTCCCATTTTAATGAATGCAATTTTTATTTTTTAACTGTAACAAAATATTTTTTTTGAGTTGGCTACAAAATAATTTGTTAGAAAAGAAAATATTCATACTTGGTAAGAAAGAAATTGAGCAAAAACAAAAATAAATTCAACGTCTATCAAATATCCCAAGAAAGGGGACTCAAGATAAAATGTATCGATGATCTTATTGAGTTCACATGGTTCAGTAGTAGCTGCAACTCTTCCTAGTGTGGCCAGAATATGAAGGTGTCATCTAGGTATCTCAGCCATAGAGTTGACCTTAGTGATGTGGATTCTAATGTCATTTTCTCGAGGTATTCCATATATGTTAGCAACTGCTGGTAATAATGGCGAGCCCATTGCTAAACCTTAATCTTGGCGATTTGCGTCTGATCCCATTCCGAACTTTGTTGTTTGTGTATAGAAAGTCAACATCTCTATCAGGTTATCTATTCGTATACTGGCACGTCCTCCAAGGGATGAGTTCGAGTCAAGTCTGTTCCTGACCACCGATAGCGCCTCTTCCGTGGCTACCTTAGTATACAAACTAACCACGCCCATGCTCACCATCTGGCTGGATTGGATGGGAGCATCTTTCCACGAAGTAGGTGGAGTTTCGGATATATCATGGTGACTTTCCTATTAATGGGTCAATTATATCTACAGTTATCTGGAATTAGAATGAAAACAGTGAAGGCACCTACCTTGAATCCATCATGAAAACACAGAATGTAAAATGAATAAATGCTAAACATATCTTAGTGTATGGGTCAGTTATAACAAATTTAGTATAGAAGATAAGGAAATTAAGCCGAGAATAGGCTGCGGCTTCATTCAGAAATGTCTGAACTGTCAACTCTATCCAACCGCTTTCTCAAATGACTTCGAGCGGATGAGGCTGTGGGCCTTAGCGAGCACAATCATACTTCGAACCACGTCGACTGGCGCTACATATTCACAAACAAAAAACTGTACCAAATAACAGAAACAATATCACATGACGACAACAAAAACAACAACTAAAATCGACAACATATATAATTTAAAGAGAAAATAAGGCTATAATCAAGATGTCGACTTTCCACACCACGTCAAACAAAAGGTTAGGAAAGAAACCCCCATCATTACTCGAAAGACAATAGTTACCAGAATTGAGAAACCTATTTTCCTGAAAATTGAATTTAATAGAATTTTATAAATAAATAGCAATTTATAAATTTCAACCGACAGTCGCACCGGCTGTTCGGTAACCCTTTGCGTCTTGGTGGCTTTATTGCCTTGTTCGGATTGAAAGATTAAAAAAAAACAATGTAGACCTTATCGATATGGACACAACTGCCTTAATCTTTAATTTAGAACCAAATAAATAAAATATGCTTAATAATGTGTTGCGCGAATTTTCGAATGCTTTGAAAATCATTCGAACTCATCGCCATTTACAAGCTTCAATACGGAAGGCAAGATCATCTTTTTCACGGGACAGACCTCTATGTCTATCCAATATGGATTCTTTAACGACTGGACATATTGAATATTAACAAACAGAACAAAGTCAGAAGTTACTTATGTCAACAAAAAAAGAATTTATAGAAAGCCATGATCACATTCTTTGTGAAAAGACAATAGAACTGGAAGCTGCTCTTGGAAATGACCTCCAATCAGTTGTTAACTGATGCAAGGAATGGCTTGTAATTTTAAACGCCTCCCAAACAAAACTGCTATCATTTTATCACCATTAGAGAAACTTTTCCGTCAGCATGGATGATGCTAATCTCCCGCAACTCACTACGCCTTTTTAGGCTCACGTTTTCTACTGAGATGAAGTTGAGAAATTATATTGAATCAATTGCTAGTTCTACTTGCTAAGAAAATGGGTTCACTGTGTCGTGCCAGACAATCATTCTCGTTCCTCATACACATTTATAAATCTTCCATTCGTCCGTGCATTGAGTATTTCTGCTACATCGAGTTTAGTGCTCCTGTTATATATCTCGAGATTCTAGACAAAATCCAAAGATTGGTCTGTAATGAGAAATTGGAGAGCTGAGTTCAAATTCCCGTTGGGTTCGTCACATTCACTTACATGCAAATACTTTTGGGAAGAGTATAAATCCATTCCTTCTTCCCCCTAAATGCGGGTTGAATAGCAGGACAGACTGGATCCTATAGCCTTGGTTGGCAAACAGAGTACCGCAGAAAGAATACATGGCAATTTACTGCATGAAAATCTTCTGCCTAGTCAGTCATGAATTGAAAGATTCATGATCACCTAAGCATGTATCATGTATTGCACTTAACTAGATGACTGAATGTTAGTTAACCTATTTAGATACCTTTTCTTTTATGTGCTATGTCCTTTCGGGACATAGGTGGTCATGGCTCTCCACCTCCTTCTATCCCTTGCAGCTCTCAACAAGTTCCTTCCCTCTGCTTCCTCCGACCACATTCAGTCACCACGTGCTCAAGCTCGCTATACTGGTACATCAGTCAATTTTCCGCCGTTGTATCGTGGCTTACCTCTGTATTTTCTATAAATATTTTTTATGCCTGTTATTCCGATGAGCGTTCTTCCTTGGTCCCACGACTGTATTAATTTGAGCGGACTATTAGATATAGTAAATATCATCATTCTATTGTTGAATTAGCTAGCTATAATAGTAATTTCGCTTCGGATATTTCGTTTCCTTGCCATTTTCTTCGAAAATGTAAATGCAGGGTTGATCGCAACCTTTTGTTTTTATTAACACTGTTCTTTTATTATCTTTTTCCTCAATAAAGTCTTCTCATTCTATTTCACTCCCAGTAACCTCCTTGCGTCTTAGCGGCATTATCGCCTTGCTTATGATGAAACGATTAAAAAATACACTGTGTCAAGGCGAGAATCGTCTGGCAAAAGAGTGGTGTTAAAAGTATTTGTTGCGGATGTGAATCAGCCAACCACAAAGAAAAAGTGAAAAACGTGTTAAAATATAAAAATATTTTTTTTTCGTGTTTTTTTTTACAATTAAATTTTTCTTAGCGTGTATGAGTGTTAAAGTTATTACAGTCCTTGTTTGTAGTTGTTTGTTAAGATGAAAAGAAATGTGATTTCTTTGCGTGTTTGTGTAAGGAAAAAGAGGCAAAGGAGAAAGTGAGGAGGAAAGAGTAAGTGTCACGTAGCTTGGTGAGAAAGACCGGTGAATGAGTAAGGGAATTTCTTTTAAGCCATGCACGTTGAGAACTGTTGCCGTATTTTACTCTTCTTTCTCTTTAATGTTTTTTTTTTTTTTTTACCTAGAAACTTTGCTTAAATTCTCTTCAAAGGGATCAATAAGCATTTTTTTTTATGCTGGTCGTAACGCGCCCCATTGGTTGAAAAATATTAAATATTTACTTTCAAAGCATTAATTGATTAACCGGAAGGATGCGCGTATTCTCCGACTCAGAAACCAGTTTTTTATCATTTGGTGGCCTTATTGTTTGTTTCCTTCTTCGCTCCATATATCAAATTAAATTCACATAGTCGTGCACTAGGTCCAGAATCTGGAGCGCTCAGTGTGTATTGATTAATAGATTGTCTGAGTGGCTTGTTGGCCATCGCACTAATCTGAGGTAACTGTACGCTCGGCTCGTTTTTTGTAGACTGAACAATGTTTGTTATGAATCCACATTCATGGAAGAAACTATAAAAATTACCCCTACCCGATATTTAAGCAAAGAACATAATCACAGGTTGGCTAAAATTCCCTAGCAACCAGCTATCTAGACGATCAAGCTGACAACTACACATAGGCCAAATAAATAAATAAAATATTTCTGTCTACGTATGTATTATTTACTACATTGTTCAAACAAGCGTTGATCGTAAGTCGACGAATTATTTATTTTCTAACCTTTTCTTCGTCTGCTACAAAAGCATAAACTTCTTACGATATCCGGAGTTCCTAAGCGGTCACTCGTCAAAACTTTGACCCGGTTCGACGTTGCTTAACTACACTGATTAGACAAGACTCGATCGTAAAAACTGTCACGTATTATTTTCCAGACGTCGCTTAAACTACAGTGTGCCCAGTAAAAAAAAGCGGTAAATTCAGAAGGAAATTTATTTATCTGTCATGCTTCATTCAGAAACTGAACAATCATCGTAGATGCTTGAAATCTTTGCCTGAATGTACAAGTTGTGAGCGTGGTAAACAGGAGGCTGTAGTTTTGCGGATATTGTCAAGAGGAATTTCATTCCAAGCTTCAGTTAAGTTCCACTTTAATGGATCAATATCGACGATGTCACGACGACGATTTTGCAAGTGAATTAAGAGTATACTCCAGATACAGTAACCCATAACTTTCAGATCTGGGATTTTAGAGGTCCACTGAGATGGGCCAATTAGGGCTGGTGTGTTTCCTCGAAGAATAAATTTGCCTCTTTTTTAATGGACACCCTGTACACACACACACACACACACACACACACACACACACACACACACACACACACATATATATATATATATATATAAAAAGTTTCAAATTAAAAAATAATGTTTTATTTTATGAAAGTATTTATTTATTTATATACATATTTGATATTTCAAATTGTCCTCAATTTTTCATCAGAAATAACTGTTTGTTACAGATAAATTAAAATTACTGTTTGTTAGCAAGTAGCGTCCTTCGCGAGACGCGGACGTCACGTGATATGGAACGTCACTGTTCGGATATTCCTAACTTAAATCTAACTGTCATAAATATTTTAAATGTTGTTTAAAAAATTTTTTTACTATATCTAAAAAAAAAAAAAAAATTATATATATATAAATAAATAAATACTTTCATAAAATAAAACATTATTTTTAATTTGAAACTTTTTATATATACATATTAAGAAAGTATAATTGGCTTCTCATTATGCTATATATATATATATATATATATATATATATATATATATATTTAAGTTATGAAGAACTTGGTAATCCGTATGGGTAATCCCAAGAAGGATGAAAATCCTGAGAGCCCAATGTAAAACCAGAGCTAATATTTAAAAGAAAAACAGTTCATTTCGTTGTTGGAAGTGCTATCTGATGATCCGGCGTCCTTTTAAAAGAACTCTGGTGAAATAAATTATTGTAATGGTATCTTAAAGTGGTCTGTTTTTTTTTTATATATATATATATATATATATATATATATATATATATATATATATATATATATACAGTAAGGTTCAGCCTGTACAAGGTTCGGAGACCCTCAAGGTAGAGGGTTATATTAAGGGGTAGTTTATATGTATGAGAGGAGAAGATAACGGTTGAATCTAGACTTGGACAGGTTGAGATTGTAGTGATCGGGGGAAACGTCCTATTGGCAGTCTGTTCCATAAGAAATAATCCATACTATTGGAAGGAAGGTAAAGGAGCATACCTGTCTCGTTTAAAGTTTGACAAAATTACCGTGAGAATCTAGACCTACCAGGTAGGTTACGGTCACTAAAAATGCATGAATTTTGATGCATCTAGAAAAAAATTACCTGCGTATAGTGCAACAGGTTATCAAAAAAAAGTTACGCACTATATTCAAGTATACACGGCATATACATGTTGCCTAGTAAATTCAGAAATAAATTTATTTGGATGTCATGATTCATAGCCAAACTGAAACGTGACAACCAGAAAGCAATAGCTTTGTGGATATTTTCAAGAAGAATTTAATTCCTAGCTTCAATTAAGTTCCATTTCCATGAATCAATACCGACGATGCCACGACGACGGTTTTGAAAATGAGTTAGGACTATACTCCAGATACAGTAACCAATATCATTCAGATCTGGAATTTTCGAGGGCCACTGAGATAGACCAATTCGAACTGGTGTATTTTCAGAAGAGTAAATTTGTCGTTTTTATTTTATTTTTTTTTTTTTTACTGAAACCTGATATTACAAGGCCACGCACTTTCTGATAATACCTGGGATCCTGAGCTCTTCTAAATATTGACCAGGTTCGACTATTGTTAACGCATTATTTATTTTCTAAACTTTGTTTTTTTTAATGTCAAATCTCTTCAAGATTATGATTCTCAACAGACATTATCTGTGAATTGTCATGCATTCCTGGAAAAGACAAATGGAATGATTTCCATTTGTCTTCCACTATTTGGGATTTAGAACTTTCCTTTCCTCAGGATGATTTTAGACTGATTTTTTTAATCGAATTAACCTCAAGCAAAACAGCAAATCAACTAAGAGATTAATGGGTGTGAAAGAACTGGAAAACAGAAAACATTATGACGTCGGTTTTTACTCCAGATACAGTAACCCATAAGATTCAGATCTGAGCTTTAGAGGACCACTGTATTTTCTCGAAGAATAAATTTTCCGCTTTTTACTGGCCACCCTGTTGTTGGTTTTGCGATGGACCTCCGAGTTAGCGCTGAGAATGAAGCCAGTTTTGAGGCATATGCTTCATTCAATGCGGTTTTCCCTTCTATGTCTTTTACTCCAACAAATGTATTACGAAATAATTACAAGTCAAGCAAATATTTTTTTTTTAGATATTTCATCTGATGAAGGTCATGCCTGTCTTTTATTTACAATATCATTTTTCTTCTTTAATTCCATCCAGAAAAAATTTTAACTGTGTATAGTGCAACAGGTCATCAAAATAGTTACGCGTATCGTCCGACACTCTATTTTTACATTAAAAAAATGATCATAAAACCTCGCACTATATTCGAGTATATACGACATATACAGGTTGCCTAGTAAAAAACGGTAAATTCAGAAATAAATTCATTTAGCTATCATGATTCATGCACGAAATGAACATTCATGGTAGATGTTCGAAATGTTTGCCTGAATGTTCAACACAAAGTTGTAAACGTGGTAAACAGGAGGCAGTAGCTTTGCGGATATTTTCAAGGGGACTTTCATTCCAAGCTTCAATTAAGTTCCACTTCAAGGAATCAATGTCGACGATGTCACAACGACAGTTTTGCAAGTGAGTTAGGATTATACTCCAGATACAATAATCCATAATGTTCAGATCTGGAATTTTAGAGAGCCACTGAGATAGACCAATTAGAGATGAAGTATTTTCTCGAAGATTAAATTTGCCGTTTTTATTTATTTTTTTTTTTTTACTGACACCTTTTATTAAAAGGCCACGCACTTTTTGATAATACGTGGGATTCAGAGCTAACCCTTCTAAATATTGACCAGGTTCGACTACTGTTAACGCATTATTTATTTTCTAAACTTTGTTTTTGTTAATGTCAAATCTCTTCAAGATTATGATTCTCAACAGACATTATCTGTGAATTGTCATGCATTCCTGGAAAAGACAAGTGGAATGATTTCCATTTGTCTTCTCCACTATTTGGGATTCAGAACTTTCCTTTCCTCAGGATGATTTGAAACTGATTTTTTAATCGAATTAACCTCAAGCAAAACAGCAAATCTACTAAGACATTACTGGGTGTGAAAGAATTGGAAAACAGAAAACATTATGAAGGAGCAAGAATAATAGAAGAGCAATCAGGAAGACAGTAGATAACGATTGACATTGCATTTAAATTTTTGAAGATCAGAGTTGGCCTGGAAGAGAGGTCAACGAGAGAGAAGTGCGAGAAAAGAAACCGATAGCATAGAACTTACGGTTCTAGCCAATTCAACTGTAAATTGATGAGACCTTGTTGGTTTGGTTTGGTTTGTTTTGTTTTACGGCATATCAATCTCAATGGATTATTTAATGCCGACGAAATTTTTATTGCTGGTAATAATTTTTCCAAAAATGTATTGCTGATAATATATATATATATTTTTTTTTTTTCAAAAATGTATTGCTGTTAATATGTTTTTCCTTTAAAAAATGTATTGCTGGTAATATTTTTCCTTCAAAAAATGTATTGCTGGTAATATTTTTCCTTCAAAAATATATTGCTGGTAATAATGTATTGCTTGTAATAATTTTCTTCCAAACATTTATTGCTGGTAATATTTTTTTACAAATATGTATTACTGGTATTAAAACAAATTTTTACACTTTCATACTGTTTTGACACTAGTTTGGGAGGGGGTGTCAACTACTTGCCCATAGCTAGGACCCTAACAAGTGCTACCACACCTAGTCAAGTTGAACATGAGAACACCAGCAATTGAGGTGGTTCCACGCTCCTCAAAACCTCTTGATCAGAGGCCTTGCTGCTGGATGTAGTCTATCGTCTTACCCAGGACGCGGATGTAGTTTAGCATCTTACACAGGAGGAGACCTTGTTGGTAATCTAGTACAGCGTTTCAATTCATAAAATCTAGATGCCATATCGAAGAGCTCATCCGAACAATTACCATGAAAGTATTTAGAGAAAAGGCAGAGGGAAACGACTTTATGGCGATGGGAAAGCGACTGAAGCCGAGACGCCAGGTCAGGACCAATAATATTGCTGATTCTTCTTTGTATTTTATCAAGGTGCACTAAATAAATATCAGGAGCACTGGGTCATACCTATCAACGATATTTTAAGCATGGGCGACTAGTAGACTTTTCAAAGCTCTACAGCGCTGTCTATCCTGCTGTTTAACCCATAGCTGGGGTAGACAGACAAAACTGACTCTCTGATTCAGCTTTCGGTGCCGATATTTGAAAACCACCAGCTTATCCTAAGCCTTTCTTAGTCTGGTAAAAATTCACAAACCTCTTACGGTATTTTTCCTTTGTTCCAAGGGTGATCACCCATTTCAATTTTGACCAGGTTCGTCATTGCTTAACTACGGTGATCGTTCAATACCTGTCAATGTTTTCTATATATTTGATTTTCTTTTTCAAATCGATTTTCTAAAGCGTTGCTCGGTACTGTCCAAGGTCACAATATTTTTACAGTCCCTCCCAACGCATGTACAATCAATGTTATTTTAGTTAGCTCTCAAAACCATCCATTTTAGAGCAGAAAAATCGAGAGTCAAGTCATTCATGTAGAGATATTTGTTAAACTCCGAGCCCTGTGTAAAACGTGAGAGGAACGAATTCAACTTTAATAGTTTGAAAGATTGGCTCACCGACCATTGCACGAGACTCTATGGTTGAATTCATTCAGATAAAGCTATAAAAAAAAAGTGAACTGATTGACCTCATTGATTTTTGACGTAACGGAAGTTTAAATTTACTTACTCACGTTGGAAAGAAAAAAAAGGAGAATAAATTCCCCTGGGTAAATCTTTTCATTCATGCCTGTAGATAAATGGTTTAAAAAAAATGTGGCCGTGGCTCATCCAGCTAAAGCGTTACCTATTCAGTTGTTTATTAAATTCAGTACATGGTCGAATTGTGGTAAATTAAAACTAGGAAGATTGTCTTCCGCCAACTCTCCATCAAGGAGGTCCCGGCGCTGACGACCACTGATATTGTGTTATACTAAGATTCACAAATTACGAGGGCCACTCAAAACGGAGGATTACTGTTCAATTCTATTTCTTTATGTGTCGTATCCCCTCAAGACGTAGGTGATCATGGCTCTCCACAATTTCTTGTCCTTTGTAGCTCTTAATAAATTTTTCCTTTTGTTGTTTCTCCCTGTTCCGCCATGCAATTCAAACTCATTAATTAATTTACCGATTGCCTTCAGTCGGTCTTGTGAGTATCAGATTTTCCAAACACTCTTTCCTCGTTATGTGCCTTAGAAATTTCAACTGTCACTTCCTGACGTTAACTATAATTATCTTTTTTTGTTTCCATTTTCTCTAAAACTTTTCGTCGTTGTTCACATATTCGGCCTATGGTATCCTCAGCATCCTTCTGCAGAACAACATTTCTGTTGCTTCAAGTCTCTTCTTCATCTCTGAGGAGATCGTCCAGAATTCACTGTCATAAAAGGAGGAGAGATATCGCATAACAGTTGAACCGTTAAATAGCTATGATTGATTTAGTGTGAGAGAAGATAGATGGAAGTTAATCTAAAGAAAGGGCGGATAGCGATTGACTCCTGACTTGAAGAGGTGAAGATTGTAGCGTTCAGGGATGCACCTACGTAGAACTTTCTTATTACACTTGAGATACAGGGGAATTGAGGCTGAATCGACCCCTTGGAGGTAGCATGGTCTGTCCCGGTTGTAAAGGTCTGAACTGGCGGAACTAAGGCGTGGGTCTCATCTGAGCATTTGTCATGAAAATAGTCATAGTGTGGCCATAGGCTGGCGTCTGTGGTAAAGAAGTCGCAGAGTAGAGAATAATTCTTCTTCCACAAGAAAGCGTAAACGGTTTTCGTCACTGTAAAGGTTGCAAAGAGACGATTGAAAAGATCAAGCCCAGATATCGTAGCACTGCCCCATTTTTTTTTTAAATATGCAGCTATCTCACCTAAGAGACAATCCGGAAAATTCGAGAACATGGCAATATTTCTAAGCAAATTTAAAGAATTGAATTTGCAGTCAAAAACAAATGGAGTATTCATTAAGCATATCACAGGTTGCGTAACAGCTAAATAATGAACTTTAACACACAAAAACACACACACACACACACACACACACACACACACATATATATATATATATATATATATATATATATATATATATATATATATATATATATACCGAATTTTCTTGTGTATAATACGACCCAATATTTCTAAAACAAAAACGAAAGAATAAATTGCATCCTTGTGAGTAAAGTACGACCCCGTAGTACAGGCATTGTTTCGAAAAGTTGTACAATATTATCCATTAAAATCTCAATTCAAATCGCGAGTATTTATGATGAGATTGTACGCAAAATATAGGTGGTAGCACTATACACAGGTAATTTTTGCAAAGATTAAAAAGCAGCGATCTTTGGTGACTTGTTGCACTATATTTATATAAGGTGTATATACATACATACATACATATATATATATATATATATATATATATATATATATATATATATATATATATATATATATATATACATATATATATATATATATATATATATATATATATATATATATATATATATATATATATAGGGGTGTAAAAAATTTTTCAAATCGTGCAAAAGCAAAATTGTCCATTTTCTACATTAAGATTTGAACCGATGAATCTTAGAAATGATTAAATATATTTTATTGTACATCTCCGATGTTTTTATAACACTATTGGACTCTACGTTGAACAATAAGAATATATAATTACTCTCGAAGCTTAACAGAAGAATCGTGATATAATAGACTAAAAACGAAAATGACATGTTCATCATTAATTAATCATAACTAAGGATCAGAAGCTCATGAAGGATTGAAATAAAGTTCATATATATATATATATATATATATATATATATATATATATATATATATATATATATGCCAGGATCATTTTCCAACTTATTCAAAATGATCTTCGCCCACTCTAACCTTCTATCATTCTGTCCTGGAATAACAAGATTGCCTCACAGCTTTCAATACGTTTTCATCTTCAATTCTTTTTTCACTGCTCTTTGGACTGTCATAGCCAAAACTGTTTTCTCTTGTGCCAAATGTCTTATAGATTGAGTTGGATCTTATCTAATTGAAACTTTAAATTGAAATTATCATACCACTTCCTGTTTTGACATTCTGATCCAGTTTTCCCCTCTTGTGTTTCCTTTTTTTAAAACTTATTCACCGTTCTTTGATTGGTTTTAAATTGATTTTGAAGATGGAAGCCAAAATATCAATGTTAGTACCATTAATGCAGGCCTGAAGGATCTTTTTCCTCTCACCATTGCTCATATGGGATGGCAGTGAGACTGAAACAAAATGATTTTACTAATTCTCTTTCTAGCTGAATAACTCAAATGGCTTTTCAGTGATTCTTACAACAAATGGTGTCAAGATGGCTAAACGTCTAATCTGAAAACATGAAAAAAAGAAACCTTTTCTTTTTTTAGATATTCAACATTTTGTGGGATGGACAATTATGCTGTTACACGATTTGGACATTTTCGCTGTTACACCCGGTATATATATATATATATATATATATATATATATATATATATATATATATATTGCTGGTACACCCGGTATATATATATATTTAGTACTGTTGTCATATTTGCGCAGTCTTGATAGAGTTCAAAAGCGTCTCCGTGCCCTTGTGGGCAACAAACTCTTTCCTACCCTTCAACCACTCACTCACAAGCGGGATGTGGCAAGCCTCTATCGCTACTTTCATGGAAAGTGCTCGGACGAACTACATTCTTTAGTTTCACCAGGTCTAACCTTTACGGCTAGAACCCGCCATACCACTTACATTGTAGCCAACCATTCACATTCCCTCCGTATTCCATATCCCCCTCGAAGAGCATTTTCTCGCGAACAACTGTTCTGTGAAACCGACTGTTAAGAGGATATTTCTCTGATCAATGCAATCGTAGCCCGTTCAAGGCTAGGGTCAACCTTTATCTTCCCCTCCTAAACTGCCGCTGAAATTAATCCTCTGCTTCCAGTCGCCCCTGGGCCTCGTACAGACTGTAAATATATATAATTTCTACAACTAATAAATGTACATTCAAGGTTATACCAAACGGGGGTAGGGACAAAATATATATTATTTATTAGCAGTATTTTTAATAAAGCTTGCTGGGGGTGAAATGATTAAAAAATTACTTATGAGGTGACTCATTTACATATAACCGGTCAACAAGACTTTTAAAAGCTGCGGCTATTAAACATGAGACAGTTGAGTGCATACTACTTCCCGTGCGTCAGTAACACTACATTACAATGGCGTCGCGAATATCTAAAGAACCGAACGAACAATTATCACTGGATAAGTATGAATACGCACAAGCTAAATGATTTTATATCATTTGGAGGAAAAATCAAATAAATGATCACTTCTTGGCAAAAGTTTGTTGTGAGGCCATTAATAATGTATCAGCAACTGTACACCGTAGACAGTTGGAGGAAATGACGTATGGCAATATAAATCAACTAATAATGAAAAGTATAACACACATGTAAAAACTAGAGGATGCAGAGGAAACTAAGTTTATGCATGTTTCTCAAAAAGAGAACGAACCGATTATTGAATGATGACGAATATTTTCTGTGAAAATTTCTCGGACATTCAGGCCGGTAAATGTTGTTTAATACTGTTTATCATAAACAGAGCATTTACTTAAATATTTGTTTCTATAAAAAGAATGTATAAACATAAAAATGTCTTAAAATAATTGTCGAACTTTGTCCATTTCATAATGTGTGACGTCATTTGTTTACACTTGATACGCCCTGAGAGATTCATGGAAGATTGAAGTTTAAATACAGTAAATTTGACCTTGCTAACCGAACGCTCCTTCGTGGCCAAATCGGTAAAGGCACGTCAAGCATATATATATATATATATATATATATATATATATATATTCACATAATATATATATATATATATATATATATATATATATATATATATATCATAAATAGGTTATAGTGGTTCCAACGAGAGAAAAGTGTGTATATTAAAAAGAAGAGAAGAGAGATGCCACAAACGTTTTTGGTTGTAATGTGGATTTTTAAAAAAACAAATATTATGCTTTACTGTCCATAATTTTACTACACGAGTTTCTGGTCTCGCGACCGTCATCAGGTAAAGGGTGGAGATTTCCACATATTAAAAATAAAAAAAATACACATTACTACCAAAAAAGTTTGCGACACCTCTCTTCTTTTCTTTTTAATATTATATATATATATATATATTCACATTCATCCCTGCCGTGCGCCCCTGCCTTAGGTGTAGAGTCTTCGATAGATACCAAATCAGTCGGGTTTCGATCCCGGATGTCTAGCCACACTGATGAGCTGCAAAACTGTCTGACTCTGGATGACAATATGTATCATAGATTAGAAAAGCAACATTATTTTATGTTCTCATATATATATATATATATATATATATATATATATATATATATATATATATATATATATATATATATAATGATTCCTTTTTTCTTATCTTTTTTATTTAGCGTCCTGGGTATGACGATAAATTATATACGTAACAAGGCCTCTGATCAGGAATTTTTGAGGAGCGTAGAACCACATTTTAATTGTTATTGTTCCCAGGTCTATCCTGACCCGGGGTGGTAGCACCTGCTAGGGTCCTAGCAATGGGCAAATAGTTAACTCCACAAACTGAGGTCAAAACAGTATGAAAGTGTAAGAATAGTTTTTATAGTAAAAATACCAGCAATTTAAAAAATAATTATTACCAGCAATAAATTTTTGAAAAAACAATATTACTAGCAATAAAAATCTTGTCGGCATTAAATAAATCCTTAAGGTTAATATGTCATACAAGAAAACAATGAAAACCAAACCAAACCAAAGGCTTTACTGCAAAAGTGAATGTAATTTGATGAGCAGAACTTCGAATTCGATTCGCTATTTTCAGTTTTAGTGCCAAAATTTCTCCAATAAGATGGAACTCCCCGATTAAAAAACAAAGCAGCCAATCGAAGTCTTTTGTTTCAATTGATTGATTCCTTTTTCAAGCATTTCTGGATTTGCATTTTGTTTATTTTTAGCGATATGAAAAGGGTCGCTTGCTTTTCTTTTATGTATAAACTCATGAGAAGAAAAAAAATTAGATTTTCTCAATATAATAACCAGACAGAACCTGTAGACTGTTTACACGTGAACGAGAAACTAAAATATAAATCGAATTCGTACTATTATTACGATAAATGTTTGGTAGTGCATGGGTGATTAAAGACTTAGTAGCGTCCTTCAGTCAATGCACACAGATAGAAAGACCAACTTTAATAGTCAATTGAAAACAAGCAAACAGCATCCTGTTTGAAGAAAAAAAGACTTTATTTTAACGTTCGCACTCATATCGGAAAAGTTTGTTTTTTTCTTCTATGTGTCGTGTCCCTTTAGGTTGTTCTTATCTAAAGACTGAGTGACAAATTAAGTAATAACTGTTATCACATAATGGATAGATCTGAACAAAAGAAAGCCATATTGCTTATGAAAAAAAAACGTGTGATGTGAGATGCTTAACCAATCGACGATGATAAGAGCCTTTTATAACTTGCTAAAGAATGGTAAAAGATTAATAAAGGTTATAATATCTATCTCAGTCTATTAATCTCCACATCTCTCTCTCTCTCTCTCTCTCTCTCTCTCTCTCTCTCTCTCTCTCTATATATATATATATATATATATATATATATATATGAAGAAAAATATGGAAAAACAAAAATCCGAATATGCAAGTATGCTGTTTTATTTCATATTCTGATTTTTGTTTTCCATATTTTTCTTCATACTGTCGGATCTATATCCACATATTTGCTTACACACACACACACACACACACACATACATACATACATACATATATATATATATAATAATTTTATTTGTAAATATGTCTCAGTCACGAAACCCAAGCTTAAATCTTAAAATTTAACTTATAAGTTTAAACTTAAAATCCGGAGCTGGGTTCAATTCTCAAGCGCTGTTAAGAATAACTTACGAAAAATTGGATTTACCCTATATTTAAGTTAAGTTGGTGATGTTAAGAGAAATACCATAAATTATTCTTAGCAGCAAAATATTTTTTTAGAAATAATGGGTACGTTGGTAATTTCTGCCACACCCTATATCAGTAAAAGTGATGTATATGCAAATGGTAAACAGTATTCAAATCAAGAACATATACGAGAAGCACTAAAATAGCTGTAATTAATGTTACAAAGAAAATAGTAGATTTTTACACAAGGCCCAAGAGCCCTTCAAGGTAGTAGAATCATATTGCTTGATGTAAATAAGAAGAGGTAGATACAATTGCATATAATGAGAGTATATAGGATAGATAACGATTGAATTCATAGGTAAGAAGGCAGCAATACTGGACTTAACTATGAGCTAAATAGGCAATAGCTTACGGCCAAAACCCCCAGGGAGGGGACACTCATTTTTTTTAAATATATTTTTATTCTTTAAGACTAAAGCACCAGGAATTATAAATTATTAAGAAATAACATAAATAAATTTATAAATCATAATTAAATAATATGAATAAATATTCTAAATTAAATTATACATAATTAATAAATAATAATCTTGTATTAATATTTGAATTTTTTTACCTGATTTTTTACAGAAGGGCCTCAAATTTCATATAGCTTAGAGCCTCAGCAAGTAAATGTCCGATACCGAAAGGAAATTCCTACCCTAAACCGCTACGTCGTGGAACAGACTCCTGAGAGTATCCTATCCCAAATACTATGAGCTTGACTCCTGCAAGTCTAGGAACAAACGTTATTTATTCTGTATATGCTCATAATATTCGCCTCCTGTCCTCTCATTATACAACAACCTCATTTATTTACCTTCTACCGTAAGGGTTCTTGGGTCTCGTATTGTGTGAAGATTAATGAATAAAAGGTTATTGTGAAACACAATATATTGTTTATATAATTAAAATTTATCTTGTAAATTTTACCAAAATCTGGAAACGTTCCGTGAGAAATCTCCTGCAAGATACTTCGTAAACCACTTTTGACATGTTAGGTCATTCGCAGAACCTGCTCCATAAACTTCATAGTAATAGTTTGTAGGCTGAATTAGGTGTTAATCATTGCTTGTAAGCTCTTACTGATAACTTCTTTTTTCTCATGAAAATCCATTGTCATAAATAAGATATTTAGAGGAGTAAATCAAATCGTACTTTGAAGAAACTCTTTGAGAGGACAAACACTTTATTCAGTGGTATATGATATGGATGTAGGAGTAGTTCACCAGTTAATGACTCGAAAAGAGAAATAAGCAAACCGTGTTCGAATTTTCGGGCAATTTCGCCATGTTCACTTTTGCATTTGATAAAGGCATGAAACCATCACTCCCTACTCACTCAACTATTTAGGAGTTAAATAGCATAGCTGACCGTGTATTCTGTCCTTGAGCTGGTAACCAGTATAAGAAAAGGAAAAATCTCAATTCAAAAGAAACCTAAAGAGGGATGGGTTTCAAAAGGTTAAAAGCCCTAGACACACCACTGCCGCTATGGCTGCAGTACATGGAATCTCCGCTCGATCTTAATGGGTTACACGACTTGTTTTATTTTTTTTTTATTTGGCTGCCGCTCATATCCGAGTAAGCTTGTCTAACTAATCTTAAAGCGCCTAATCTGACGTTATCGGCAGTTTGAACAAGGCCAGCACGCTCAAACCCTCGACCACGATGACTTGTGACTTCGAGTTTGCTCAACCAGCGAAGGCTTTCGAACAGTTCAGTCTACCCAACTTCACTCACAAGGCTTGGGTCAACCTGTGGCATGCATTTTAGTCACCCCACACTGATAGTTTCAAATTTCAAATTAAGAAATCGGTCACAATAAATGCGAACCTGTGTGACCACTCGGCCACTAACCACTGCGCAATGGTGGTGCATTTTTATTATTATTAATTAATGACATCCCTTCTACAGTTTTTTTTTTTATTTATGAAATTAGGTCAGAGAAAATTGAGAAAAACATTTTTCAAGAATAAGTCAAAGGTTCATTTTTTTTTCTTTTCATTAGTTTTGGCTTTTATCTAAGAAACTTTTTTTCTATTTTGTTTTACAAAATTTAACTGGTTGCAGAAAAGGACTTTCTCACGTTCCTATACGAGTGCATATAGATTATATATATATATATATATATATATATATATATATATATATATATATATATACAAAATGGTTTTCGAAATGGTTGCTAGATTTCGTATCCAGGGGATTCAGCGTTAGTCTGCCGGACAAACGATTGCCTTTGTCGTATTCCAAACATCGATAAGTGTCGAACAGTCATAATTCAAGCTTGAATAATAGCCTCAAATAACGTGTGGAAATGTGTTGCTTTGAGTGCAGTCCGACCCGAGCGTCGAATTGTCGGAATTGTTTACCTTTTGTTCGTATCATGGGAAAAGCACTTAATGTTCTCACTAAAAAAAATAAAAATAAAAAAATAAAAAAATAAAAAATTAAAAAAGGTGACTGGACAAGAAGCTTGAAAATGACAAGTGCTACAATATGGCAGAGGAACGAGGCGGTGGGGGAATGCAATTTAACAGAAGGGGAAAATAATCCCGTGTTAAAACCGACACACTCATAGGTACATAGATGAGAAAGAAGATGGAGGCGAGAGAGGCGAAAAGGTTTCAACAGGGTCTAAAATTTAACAGCAATTTTATCGACTAAATTAACTGGGTCATCGAATAACATGAAACCTATAGCCATTTGTTTTTAAAATTTGAATATAAGAAAGTTTATTTTATCTTTAACGTCATCAGTTTCAGTAAAAGAAAGACAAAACTAAGTTACGAGGTTGACTTTTGATATCTAAGGATAGGTTGGTTGTTGTAAGTCACATTAATTACTCTGGCTTATCACTTCCTGGTTTGAGACATGAGGAGAGTTTATCTGTCTAAACGTTTGTTTGTTTTATTTATATCTGTATAAGAGCCGTTTGCTATTGTAGGATTTTAATTCAGGGACTTTTATTATTTTATGTATAAACATATATAAATATATACTCCCTCATATATATATATATATATATATATATATATATATATATATATATATATATATATAGTGCGTGTATTTAGGCAGAATCATTTCATTCATACACGTTTCATTAAATAATATAGACAAGTGTTGTCTATCTATTTTATGTAAACTCTTTTCATAACGTCTAATTAACACAATTATACTTCGACATGAAAACAATAGACAAAAACTAAAAATCCTTGAAGCATTATACATCAAACAGTTGAAACCCAACCTAAACAAAATCAACTATGGAATCTCTACGAATATTCTTAAATGTCTGTAGTTGGTGACGGAGGCCATTGGTTTGTGCCAACGGCTTTCCATACTTCATACTTCTCCAATTCACTCTCGCATGGTCATGTGTGACGTCATGAGATGAGGTGCGATTTTCGCTTCTAGCGTCTTATATGAACGTGTTTATCGTTGCTTAGAGATCATCTATGTAAACATTCACAGACTGTCATAACTGTCTTGTCCGTATATTGCTTAATATGTTGTAATTGACATCTTTGATAATGGCTTATGTAAGCTGAAAGCTTAGATTGTATTAAAAAAAATATGGATCAATATTGTGAATTTCTTTCTTCGTTCAATTATAATGTTATTAAACTTATTAGGCGTTATGAAAAGAGTTTACATAAAATAAATAGACAACACTTGTCTATATTATTTAATGAAACGTGTATGAATATATATATATATATATATATATATATATATATATATATTCTGACTATGAGACCCGGGTCAGAATCTCATAATGGTCGATTTGTCACAAAGGAGTCTTTCCTGATGTTATCGGACTGGCGGGGTCGATTCCAGTGTGCAGCATCTTTGAAAAGTGTCTGAAAACCATACGACGCGTTGACCCAAGCCTTGTGAGTGGAATTGGGTAGACGGAACCCTTTGGATCCGTCGATAGCTGTGCTAGCAAGCACGAAGTCACAAGTCATCGTGGCCGAGGGCTTGATCGTGCTGGCCTTGTTCAAATTGTTGATCACGCTAGTTAACACGCTCACTGACATCGCATTTTAACAGATATATTTCCCAAAATTACATTAAAATATTTTGAAATAAAAAAAGTGTAAATTTATTCAATAAAATTACCAGTGGCTTCAAATACATCCTTCAGACGACTTCGGAAAATCCTTCAACTATTCTGGACGGTCTCCTTGTTTAAGTTAGTAAATGCTGACATAATCCTTGGAGGTTCTGAACATGTCAACAGCAGACATTCGAACTCGGTTCACTGATTTCCGTTTTCGAATCATCATCCGTTGAACTAATCACGCATCCATATCATATATGTTGTGCTGTCCCCCCTCTAAAGAGCCTATGTTGGACTCTTCCGCCTACTATAAGATTAGTCGGAGAGAAGGCCTTCAGGGAACTGTCGACCAGATTGTTCATTATTGTCGAACTCTCTGCCTTGAGCAGAGAGGAACCCGGACGAGGTTTTGCCGAAAGGCAAAGTTTCGTCCGGTGTGTGTGTGGTAGACAGGCCCTGAACCCGTTTATACGGGTTCTAAAGGAATATTTTTTGTCCGAGCCTACGGGCTCGGAGAACCTACGGTAAACTTGGCCTTGTGCCATATACACCCTCGTTCTGTCAAACATTAACAGTCGAATAGATTGAACACTGGGTTATCCGATACACACTCACTAGTCGTGTACTACTCTTCTGTTGTACTTACTGTTTAATATATGATATATCCGTAACACGTGTTTTGTTATTTAAAAGTTTAAAATGTGGGTTATATTTCAGCCGTTTGTACAAAGTTTTCTACTGGATTAATATCTAAAAAAGATGGGGTTTCTTTAATTTGGTGTTTCGGCAACATCCGGATACAAAACGGACGAAAGAGAGCTTTGTAGAATTTACTTTAGCTTTAAGCTTCTTAGTAGTGATCAGGTATATTTACCCGGCGTCTCTACCAAGGCTTGATGTGACACAAAGTCGTTTTAACGTGGGGGCACCATACGCATACATTTGCATATAGGCCAAGGTTAAAAACTGTTTTTTTTTTTTTAACCAAGCCCCCGCGAGCACTGTCATACTGGAATCGGTATTACACCAATCCAACCTCTTTAGTGCAAGGAGGGAGGTGCTGTCGCAGAGTTGGAATCCCCGGGGGCTGAGCTTTCTTTTTATGTGCCATGTCCTTTCAGGACGTAAGTGATCATGGCTCTCGACCTCCTTCTATCCCATGTAGCTCTCAACAAGTTCCTTCCATCTGCTTTCTCCCCCAGACCATGTTCTATCATCCTCTTACTAAAGTCCGCTAGGTATGTCACGCATTGTGTTCCCTTGTCTCTCTTTCCCTCTATTCGACCCGTGAGTATCACCTTCTCCAGGCCCTTCCTTCGTCATTATGCGTCCCAGACACTTCAGCTGCCTCTTCCTGATCCCATCTAAATTGAGGAGAGTGATAGTTCACTTGACAGCATAGGGACGTTAACCCCGCCTCAGTAAATCTTCATTGGCTAATGGTTAACTCATGAGCAGTACCAGTAAAAGAAACGTCTTTTCTAAGAATTTGGAATATCTTTACTGGATTTATCTTGACTCCATCATTAATTTACAATTTTATTGCCTACAGTACCTGCCCAAAACATTCCTCCAATCCTTTTTTGAATTCTGTGGTGGTTGGCTCTTTCCATGAAGGACATGTGGGTTGAATAGACTAGCAGTGATTTCCAAAAGGTGCCGCTC